>JANHFT010001596.1:157301-169935 GCA_032467955.1 Pseudoxenodon macrops
GCGCATGGAACGCTGTTACCTTCCCACCAAAGGTGGTCCCTATTTTTCTACTTGCATTTTTTACGTGCTTTCGAACTACTGCATCCCCTTAAAGCAAAATATATTGCTGCCCAAAACTGGGTTAATGTTATAATGCAGCACCTGACAATGCATGTAATAGAATTTGCAACCCTTTGCCTGTGACCCTCATTTTGGTCTAGACTCACATAGGAGGCACTGAAAGTCTTCTACTGTGTATCACAAATCTAAAAAAATGAGAGAAGTTCTAACAGCTGGTAAGGAAGAAGGATAAACAAGATTGCTTTAGACATTTTCCCAGATCTGATTTTATTTTAGAAGGACAGTTACTAATAATGCTTGGAATTCATTTATAACACAGAAAGAGAATCTAGGAAACGGCTACCTTATTCCTTCGATATTTTTCTCTTGCACTGAACTCCAGCACTGTGTTCAAGGAGCCAATGTTGAAAACTACTTCCAATGCTATACAGGTAGTCCTCGAATTACGACCACAATTGAGGCCAACATTTCTGTTGCTAAATGACAGTTCTTAAGTGAGTTCTGCCCCATTATATCACCCTTCTTGCCACAGTTGTTAAGTGAATCGTTGCAGTTAAGCTGGTTAACACAGTTGTTAAGTGAATCTGGCTTCTCCATTGAGTTTGCTCATCAGAAGGTCTCAAAAAGGTGATCACATGACCCTGGGACACTGCAACTGTCATAAATGTTGCCAAGCATCCGAATTTCGATCACGTGACCACAGAGATGCTACAACAACGGTCCTAAGTGTGAAAACAATCCAAAGCCACTCTTTTCAGTTCTGTCCTAACTTTGAACGGTAACTAAACGAACTGTTGTAAGTTGAGGACTACCTGTAGCACAAGGATTCTAAGATGCCACATTTTTTTCAAAATCAAAGATAAGCTGCTAATGTTATTACGTTGCAGATGATCCAAGTTTGGGATGTGAACCTGGCATCAGAAGGAAGGAATAAGAGAGACGGCGCAGAAGGTACAAGGGAAAGCGGAGAATGAATGGCAGAGCATAACCAGACTGGAGAGAGAGCTGAGATAGACTATCATGATTGGCACAGCCACCTCCTTCTGCTTTTAAACAGAGGTCCTCAGGCCAAAGAAATGAGACATGTTTCACCTCCCTAAATCCATCTCAGCAACACAAGCTCATGATGCAGTAGGTAATTTCTGAAACTGAGGGACTTCATACTCTGAGTTTGCTGAGAGGTGCTTATTTTTCCCCCCTCAAGGCTGAGTGGCAAGGTAACAGTGAAGCTAACAGGGGATTATGTTATTATGCATAATAGCATTCATGAAAAGTGAGATTTGGTGAATGGCTTGGGGAAAGCGATGTTTGAATGAGAAATAAGGGTTTTTGGTGGGTATTTTTTTTTTTTGAGAAATGTGATTTTTCACTTTCACTAGTATCTGCAGGTGCTGAAGTGGTGCCAAGATGACCCGGGATCATTTCTGGGAGACCAGAGAGTGCCACATTTGATTTCAGAGAGTTGATTTCTAATCAGAAATTGGCATCTGGGAACTCCTAATACAGGGGTGTCAAACTCAAGGTCGATGTGGTTGGATCCGGCCAGCAGGGCTGTCGTGGTTCATCCAATGAGAAGAGGAACGATATGGCTAACCTGGCTTTGGCCCAGTCTACCCAGTGTGAAGAGGAAAGATCAGCCCAGCCTGGCTTCGGCCCAGTCTACCCAATGCAAAGAGCAAGCATGGCAGCAGTTTGGAGAGTGACGTCAAACTGGCCACACCCTCCCAGTTGGCTACACCCAGTTGGTCTAATGGGTTTTTAACTAAGATAGTATCCTGGACTCTGGTCCCGATAGTTATGTTAACTGCATTAAACGGGTTGTGCAAGAACAGATTGACCGGATGATGTACAATATATTCTTGGGTATGGGTGCTGTAGACACATGGTAAGGGATTTTGTTCATGCTGTGTAAGTGGTCCTCATGTGCAACCAAGCTGACACTATATTCTCATTTTCAAGAAGGGGCGTTGGTCCTACCTGATACGCTCCTTCTCGTAGGGTTGAGGTAGCCTCCAGGAAAGGGCTAACTTCATCCTGCTAGCCCATTGGACTGAGTCTGCAATTGAAATTGCCACCTTTGTCTCTAGGCAAGCCAGTTTAAAACGAAGACGATGGACAGACTTGACACATAGCCCCAGAAAACAGAAAGAAAGCAGTAGAACAGGTGAAGACCCTACCACAGTCAGGGAGGGCCTGGAGGCTACCTCAACCTTACGAGAAGGAGCGTATCAGGTAGGACCAACACCCCTTCTCCGTAGTCTGTTGAGGTAGTCTCCAGGAAAGGGACATACCAAAGCTTGTCCAGAACAGGGAGGGACGTAGGGTCGAGCCTCAAGATTCCGAGACCACATGCTGAAGAACCCTGCGTCCAAAAGCTGCGTCCGCTGAAACATAAGAATCCAAACGGTAGTGGCGTATGAAGGGAGATGGCGATGTCCAGGTAGCCACCTTGCAAATTTCTTCCACAGATGATTGGGTTGCCCATGCGGCGGTCATAGCTGAGCTACGGGTGGAGTGAGCTGTAATTCGCGGCAGCCTCGGTAGGGACCGGAACTCGTATACAGTAGCGATTGTGCTGCGGATCCACCACCCCACCGTATTGGATGTCACCTTGGCCCCTAGCGTGGTGGGCTGAAAAGACACGAGCAGCGACTCCGTTCTCTGGAGGTCCACGGTCCTGTCAATGTAGATCTGCAGCGCCCTATGAACATCGAGCATGCTCCAGCGTTTCTCCAGAGGATGGTGTGGACGTGGACAGAAGTTCGGTAACACAAGTTCCTGGCCCCTGTGAAACGTGGAATTGACCTTTGGCACAAACAAGGGGTCAAGTCGAAGCACCACCCTGTCCAAATGGAAGATGCAGAGCTCCTTACGCACCGCCAACTCCGAGATACGGCGCGCCGATGTGATGGCTATGAGAAATGCCACCTTGTAAGTGAGAAGTTTGAGACTCACCGACCGCAAGTGTTCGTAGGGCGGTCCCATAAGGGAATTGAGTACAGTTGTTAGGTTCCAGGTCGGGTACCTGTGGATAGTCAGTGGCCGGAGGTTAGAGGCTCCCCTCAAGAACTTACGGATGGTGGGATGGTGCCCAAGTGATGGAAATGGGGCGCAGGTAAGTACCGAGGACAGTGCCATGACTTAGCGTCGCATAGTATTGGGCAGGAGACCTTTCTCCAGTCCCTCCTGCAAAAAGTTGATAATGTCTCCGATGGAGATGACCACCAGAGATAGACGACTTTTGGAGCACCACATGCAGAAGACCTTCCAAGTGGCCATATAGATCCTTTCAGTGGACGGTTTCCTGGAGGCCTGTACCATCACAATCGCATTGTCAGTCAGTTTGTTCTGCCTTGAGAACTGCCGCTCAAGTGCCAGGTGGTCAGTTGGAGCCAATTGGGGTCTGGGTGCACCAGTTCCCCTTGAGTCAGGACGTGCGTCCCCACTGGTAATCTCCACGGGGGAGACACCGATAACGTCCTGAGGTCTGCAAACCATGCTCATCATGGCCAATGTGGCGCTATCAGAATTACTTCAGCCCTCTCCTGCAGCAGCTTCGCTATCACCTTCGGAATGAGGGGGAGGGGCGGAAACGCATAGAGTAGGCCGATGGGCCAGGGAGCCCTGAGGGCGTTGGTACCTTCTGCATTCTGGAGCAATGATATCTTGTGAAGGACCTGGGAAGGTGCGTGTTCTGCGGTGTGGCAAAGAGATGGGGGACCGAATCGGTGTACAATCTGTTGAAACAGGGACTGGTGCAGCTGCCATTCCCCATGGTCTATGGTCGACCTGCTGAGCCAGTCCATTTGCTGAGCCGCTTGGACATTTGCCATGCCCGATATGTGGTCTGCAGTCAATGATAAGAGATGATGTTCCGCCTAGAGACCCAGGCGCTTCGCCTCTGCCATCAACGCCCTTGATCTGGTGCCCCCTTGTTTGTTGACATGGGCCTTGGTTGTGACGGTGTCCGTGAGCATTCTGATGTGTTTGCTATTCAGAAGACGCTGGAAGTGTTTGAGTGCAAGGTACATGGTGCGTAGCTCCAGTAGATTGATGGGGAGCAAGCTCTTGTCTGGGGACCATCGACCCTGAGCCACTGCAGAGGTTGTGTGTGTACCCCAGCCGGAGAAACTGGCATATGTGGTGACCTCTATCCTGCTGGGCTCCCTGAAGTGACTGCCCCGTGTCAATGCTGAAGACGTCCACCAGGTGAGTGACAGGATCACTTCCCTTGGTAGCGAGACCCAGGCCCGAGAGCTGCTGCAACCTGCCGTCTGAAAAGGCAACAAGAACCAATGTATCTCTCTTGAATGGAGTCTCGCCCAGGGAACAATGCCGAAGGCTGAGACCATCTTCCCAGTAGGGAGGAAAGGAGGTCAATGGACACCCTGCATGTTGACATCAACTGTCTAATGCTAGCCTGTCTGTCTTGGGACAGGAATACCCTGCCCTCCCTCGAGTCTATGATTGCTCCTAGATGCAAGATGAGGTTGGATGGTAAGAGATTGCTCTTATTCCAGTTAATAGAAAAACCATGGTATTGTAAAAGCTGTACAGTTACCCTAATGTCCTCCTCTGCCTGATGGCAGGAAGAGGAGAGGATCAGAATATTGTCCAGGTAAGATAGTACCCTGATGGGAAGTGACCTAATATGTCCCATCAGGGCCATCAAGATTTTGGTGAAGACCCTTGGAGCCGAGGACAGACCGAATGGGAGGGCCCTGTATTGGTAGTCAATCCCTGCATATGAGAATCGAAGGAATTTGCGATGTGTGGGCCGAATAGGTATATGCAGGTAAGCCTCAGTCAAGTCCACCGAGGAAAGGAAGTCACCCTCCCACATGGAACCAAGTATTAACTGTAGAGATTGCATTTTGAACCGCCTGAATAACAGATGTCGATTGAGGCGCTTTAGGTCCAAAATAGCGCTCCATCCCCACGAGGCCTTGGGAACTACGAAAATAATCGAGTAAAAACCGTGTCCCAGTTGCTCTATAGGAAGTTTTTCAATTGCGTTTATCTCCAAGAGATGAGCTATGGCCGACTCCATCAATAAACGCTTGGACCTAAGTCTAGAGATTGGGCACCGAAAATAGGACCTCGGAGGAAGGGAGAGAAACTCCAGCGAGAGACCAGTGGAAAGAGTCTCCCATACCCAGGAGTCTGAAGTGATCGCCTCCCATCGGTGAGCGTGGAGGCTAAGTCGGCCACCGATGGGAGGGTTAGACTCAGAGTGACTTGGTTCAACGGTAAGGGCGACCCCCTCCCCCTTGAAAGGGCCAGTGAGATTGTCTCCCCCTGGCGAATCTATCGGGTGGTTGTGTCTGCCTATAGGTGAACTGACTTTGTGGTCTGTTATATCCCGTGGGAGCTTCAAACGGCCTTGGTCTGTGGTAGAAGGGCAGGGATCGAAAACTGCTTCTCCTGGACATCGCTGGGAGGTACTTCTTTTTGTCACTGGACTTCACAAGGACTGGGTCCAGCGACTCCCCAAACAGGTGAGTTCCTTTGTAAGGGGTGGAGGCCAGGTGCCATTTATGGTGGGTGTCTGCCTGCCAGTTGCGTAGCCAGATCATCTGGCGAGCTGCTACAGAGGATGCGATGGACTTTGATGCAAGGCGTGCAGTGTAGCGTCCGTGGTGAATTGGGCCGCCATCAGTAATTTATTAATATCCTGGTGTGCCCGTGTGTCCGATGCTGGAATGCTTTTGCACAATTGACGAAGCCACACCAGAGAAGTTCGGGAAAAGAAAGAAGCTGTGGTAGAGGCCTTAACCGCCCATGCTGTGGCCATGTGCGATTTTTGAAGTGCCTGTTCCGTCCTTCTGTCTTCTGGTTTCAACATCTCATCGGTGTCACCCGGGACTGCTGTGGGTCGATACAATGCCGTCACTGGAGCGTCCACCGAAGGTGGTTGGAGTATTCCAGCAAGAGATTTAGCCACATTGAAGAACCGCTTATTGTTAGGAAACGGGATGGGACCTATGCCTCGGTTGACCCATTGACATAGCACGGTGTCCACAAATATACGTGGTGCTGGAATTACCTCCGTTTCCAGTGTGGATTCTCTGAACAGAGGGTCCGTGATCATGGCTGTGTCTTGTGGTGCCTCCTTATCCTTGGGTCCTAGGTTCACCGAATGTGTAGCCTTGAACCACAAAGATTTGAAGAGGCTCAGCTGGAAGAGACCTGTGAAGGCTGGATGTTCTGGTGTCATCCCCTCATCTTCCAAGAGGTCCAGGTCTTCCTTACCTTCCTCGCCTGAAATTTCCGCGTGATGCAGGTTTACTGAGTGGGCTAATGTCCGCATCCCCGTGGAATGATCCCTCCGATATCAGGGATGGAGTGGTGTGGTAGTGCTTAATCCCAGCGGCTATGCCCCTGTCAATTGCCACTGCTATTATGTCGGACATATCAACCCCTGTCTGTGGCCTGAGACCCGCTGCCGTGGGGGTGAATGTCGCCTCTGCCGTAGCACGGGGTCGGTGTTCCGAGGTTCAAGCGGCCACCTCTGGTAAATCTCTTGGGGATTTAGAGCCCCATAGGTCGGCCTGACCTGGATTGAAGCTATCTGCCGCCCTGGCTAGTTGTTCTTCTGCCCCTGCTGAAGATTCACTGGGCCGCCTGGGCCAGTCCTCCTGCCTGGTAACAGTGCAGAGGTCAGAGATGCTTCCCCCACCCTGCGCCTTAGCGCACGCTTTTTCAAGCACCCTGTTTCTACGGCTTTCATCTCTTTCCCCAGATGCAGAACATTTTTTGAGTTTGGCAGCGCCCCCGGTCTGGTCAGAGGATGAAGGATCTTTGTTGCCACGCTTCTTGGCCTGGGTGACCCTGGAGGGTTTGGCTTGAGAAGACATGGTCCCCCAAATCTGTGATTCAGGAGCCTTTGCCTGTGACTTCTTATATATTTATTTGATCTGATTTTGTTTTATATTTTTTCTTTTCTTTGCCTTTTTTGTAGGGTGGGGGCTGGTGTGGTGGCAGATATCACCTAGAGCACTAGGCTCTTTGTCCCTAGAGCGCCAGGCTCTTGCTTATACAGAGCGCTAGGCTCTGGTTATCAGTGTTAGGATTCTGGCTCCTTATCAGGGCAACGCTGCTGCTATACGATCGATTTAAATAATTCTGGAGTGCTAATTCTGATTGCAGAGCGCTAGGCTCTGGCCAACTGTTTGCAAAACTTCACTTCCTAATCTTCCATCTTCAGAGCTACCTAAGCACTCCAATGATCTTCCTCGCTGAAAAACCGAGCATTTGCAATTTTTCAAAATGGCATCCTCCCACCTAAATTGTGCTTCTCAATGGCGATTTTTGCCGATTTAGTAGAATTGAGAGGACGCGTGGTTGCCAATTTCCCTACTGCTGGTCCCAAAAGTAGGTCCCTCGTAGATGGACATTGCGGCAGCCGCCTGCAATCGCCCCGATCTAATTACTGTTTGCCGACCAGAGCCCTGGTCGGCAGCTTGAATTCGAGCCTGCCTTCATGTTTAAACGCCAAAGGCTTCTCTTCGTGCCTAAGTGCCAGGGGAATTATTTACGAAGTGGGAATTAGCTGCTAGGAAGGGAATTACTGTAGCTGGAGAGGGAATTAGCCTCTAAGGGAGGAATAAACCAGAGGGAAAGGAATAAAAAGGAACAAACTCACATAGCAGTAGAATAAGAGAGGTAGCATGAGGAGAGGGCTAATGCGTCCTGTCCGGCTGAGGACTGAGTTTTAAACTGGCTTGCCTAGAGACGAAGGTGACAATTTCAGTTGCAGACTCAGTCCAATGGGCTAGCAGGATGAAGTTAACCCTTTCCTGGAGGCTACCTCAACAGACTACGGAGAATATGAAAGCCTAGCTTAAGACACTGAGAGCCTCTCCCTGAGCCAAGAAGAAAGCTAGGGCAACCTACTTCCAAAACTCTTTCAAAGACCACTGCAAAGACTAAGTCCATCCAGTCACCAGTAATCAAGACTGACTCAAAAGCTAGTAACAACACTGGTCCTTAATAACCATGGATATGGCTTACGTTTTTATATATGAAAAGGAATTGTGATGGTGGAATTACAGAAAAATAGTTTTGTCAGTGCAAAGCATGGCAGCAACATACTGTAAGCAACAGATAAATTGCAGGGACATTCCTATTCTGTATGTATGACAAACACTGGCTGAAAGCTCCGCTCAATTAGTTTTCCAACAGTCATGTGTCTGAAAGTATATTTAAATACTAGGTCATTCATCAAGGTATGGTATCCTTTTGTCCATATAGGTTGGAATAGGGGCTTCCCTATTTTGTTTGTTTGTTACAATTACAGATGTTTGTTTCTTTATTACAATTATAATAATTTGCATATATCCACAAAACCTCACAAGCATGCTATATTCTTTGATTAAAAAGCAATCTAGAAACACTAGCAAAATAAATCTCCTGCAAAACAGTTTTCAAAAAAAAGAGGGGGGGGGTAACTTAAGAAGTGGTAGCAACAACACAGATATAAATAAACAAAAATACAAACTCAAACAAGCCACATAACTAGTAAAAAAGGTAAAACTCTGCATGGAAGCTAAAAGGTACCAAAACAAACAAAAAGTTTTAAAGGTTTTATTGAAAGTTAACCGAATTACCGTATAACAGTGATAGTGAACCTATGGCATGCGTGCCACAGGTGGCACATGGAGCCATTTCTGAGGGCATGGG
Organism: Pseudoxenodon macrops; assembly: GCA_032467955.1. Taxonomy (NCBI): domain Eukaryota; kingdom Metazoa; phylum Chordata; class Lepidosauria; order Squamata; family Pseudoxenodontidae; genus Pseudoxenodon; species Pseudoxenodon macrops. The sequence goes on from JANHFT010001596.1 coordinate 166,044, forward strand.
AGGCGTTGCCCTGTCAGCTACAGTGCCTGATTTTCGGCCTTGATTTTTGGCCGTTTTTTGTCCTCCGGAAGCTTCAGGAGGCTTCCCTGAAGGCTCCGGAGGGTAAAAAACGGCCCAACGGGCAAATCAGAAGTCCCATTGGGCCATTTTTCACCCTTGGAGGCTTCAGGGAAGCCTCCTAAACCCTTTGGAGGCCAAAAAATGGCCCAATTGGAGGGGAGCACGGGCACATGTACAGTGTGCGGGGTGGTGGTGTTGTGTGGTGGTATGCGGGCATGCGCTAGCGCAGGTGCTGCCATTTTTGGCACGCAAGACGAAAAAGGTTAGCTATCACTGCCTTATAATATGAGGAAGAAATTCCCCAAATTTGGGAAGCTCCTATTTATGCACACAGCTGTATCCAGCTGTATTGTCATTTCTATTCTGTAGTAAGACAGTTCTGGCTATGGAAACCCTCTCTACTAAATAATAATGCTCTGCTTTTCAAATGGAAAATAACATTTTCTAGAATGAGCGATCCTTCAGCTGTGCCAGGAAAAGGTGTCAGACTACACTTCTTTCTCTACCTCCAAACTTCCACTAGATAGTTATTCAGAGAACCACATTTTCCCCTGATGAATTTGGAGAAAGATGCTGAACACTGAATCTCGTAAAGGATATTTTTGACCAGAGGTAACGTTCTGAAAAAATGTGAAGAAGCATTTGAAAAGACATTCGCACACATGTATACCTGAAAGAAGGCAGTATCACTATTGCAATTCACTAATGTGAATTGAGAGATGGAATTTATTAGTGTTCTGGTGATACTTTAGCCCAAATTTCTGAATTGCTTCCCCCAGACTTTATTGTAGATGTTAATATGGGGTACAAATTTTGACACTGGTTACTAACAAAGTAGAACCTATGGTGAAACTAAAAAGCAATTCCACACAACTAGAAACTTGAGTATATCCTGCTAGAATTTTTTTCTTTCTTTCTTTCTTTGGTTCAATCATGAATGATTCTTGGAGACTGCCTGGAGAAGTCCTTGAAATTTTCTTGGCAATGTTTTTCAGAACCGAATGTTTTCTTTTTAGGGCTGAGAGAAAGTGACCACCCAGTCAGTTTTGTGCCCAAAGTAGGATTAAAACGGCTACTTTCTAGTCTTTTACACCAAACTGGCTATAGCAGTGGACTTAATTCTGACTTGGTTTAATGAGTTGTTCTAGAAGCATACTTTGGGAAGAGCATTGAAGAAGCTGAAGAATATTGAAGAAGCGGAAAATAAAAACAAATCAATCCTCATTACCCACTTTCAACATTTAGTCCAGGGGTGTCAAACTCAAGGCCTGTGGGCTGCATCTGGCCCACAGGGTGCTTAAATCTGTCTCATGGGACCGCCCTGGAAAAAGCAAAGGACCGGTCCACGGTGCCTCTGCCGGAGAAAACGGAGCTTGTGAGGGCCATGTGTGAGCTCCTTTTTGGCTGGCAGAGCACTGCAGGAGGTCAATGCAGCTGAAAATAGAGCCTGGGAAGGGTGCCCCTCATATGAGTGATGTCAAGCTGGCCACATCCACCCTGGCCCCCAAGGTCAAACACAACCCTGATGCGGCCCTCAATGAAATCATGTTTGTCACCCCTGATTTATTTTATAGCGTAAGTTACACATCAGAACAGTGCAACAGACTCATAAGATGACCACACATAACTTCATATTAGAATCAAATGTAAAACATCATTCATTTAGTCCAGGGGCGCCTGAATTCAGGTGCTGTCAGCCCCCAAAACAAAGAACCACATGGGAGTTACTTATGAGCAGTTTCCTTTATTATTCCTCACAAAAAGAATTTTTGCCAAATTAAAGCAACTATTTGCATTACTATAAATATACTCATGCAACCCTTCCCTCCTGGGAATCCAGACTACATTCCAACCCAAATGTCTACCTTCTTTCCAGGATTTTGCTGAATGCAAGAAGGGCGGGCAGCATTGCAAAAGATATTAGCAGTCCTTAATTCTTCAAATAGCTTGTTCAAATTCCCATATTTCCCTAAGTTAAAAAATATCCAAGATGAATGACAAGCCATAATTTTGGCCTTATCCATCTTAGCTTCCAACAAAATTGCTGTATCTGAGATGAAACGAATGCAAGTGATATTTATCTACAAAATTTAGTGCAAATTGGTCAAAGTGGCCTATGTAGGTGCATTAATTCTATAAAACAATATGTAAATGATTTTTCACATGAAAAAAAAAATCCACTGGTGGCATTCCTCTGATGTAATAGTGGTAGATATGAGTTCTTCACAATTACCGTCAGTACTGCTATGTCATAAAGTTGTGGGTTTTTTAACCTACAATGGATACTCTAGCAGAATACTAGATTTTGATTGACCCATTTTTCACTTTGCAATCCCTGGAAAACCAGACAGGTAGTATCTGGAAGAGTTAATGGGCTTTACATAATATAATAGGGCAACACCTTTAAGTTACAGGGGGGGAAATCACATGGTGTAAGAAGCCACAAACTACTTCTGTTAAGTACATTTTGCTTTTAGCTGCAAGAATGTCATGTCTATGTGGCCGTTTTTGAATCAGCAATATAGACATTAACTAGGTGGCTTCAAATTAGTCCCTCTCTCTCAATCCAACTCATCTCACAGGATTGTTGTTGTGGAGAAAAACAGGTGAGGGAAGAATATTAATTATGTTTGGCTCCTTGAGCTATTCATAAAAATAATAAAGGCAGAATAAGAAATGAACAAACAAAAATAATAAAAGCATAGACAATAGGCTTAGAGTGAATGATTCTTCTCAAGAATGTGAAATATAGACTAGCTGTATATAAAGTCACCCTAACCAAACTTTTTTATATATTGGTAATATATGGAATTTCAATCAGAAACAGCATCTTATTCATAACTCATTTAGATAATACTTATTTCCCGCTTGATTGACTGATGGCTAAATTCACACTTAAGTGTTTCATAAGTGAAAGACATTCCTAAATTTTGAATTCCAATCTTGAAAATAATTGTTTATCATTTTGCTTGTATGTAGAGAAAGCAGCTTTTCTCTGTATGAACTTTAAGACTGTGATAATGATCCAAATGGTTGGCTCTGTCCTTTAAGGACACTGGCAATTATTGTCATCATTCTTTGTGCTGGCAGTTCAAGTTGCTTAAAACTTTGATAATGATTACTTGACTGCATTTAAATGAAGGTCATTTATCCTTCCATTTCCCACTCATATAGTGCCTTTCCATTCAATGTGCCTCAAGGCCCCTTTCAAAATACACTAATCAGTATACAAAATTATATTGAAGCAAATAACCTTGTCACAAATGCCATTATGCAGGAAAAGCTAAATAAAAAAATAATAGCTTTCATCTCTGTATTTAATATATATATATATCCACCTAATGTCAAGCATTTCAAGAATGAAGGAATGCAGCTGATGAATGGAGATTTCACACTCTATTATAGGACAAAAATATTAACAGATCAGAATGTTCATTTGGCCAAAAAAATATTGGAGGTATTTGAGAAAGTACATTTGGTGGTGATATAATGCCAAAAATATAGCAATTGCAAATGAATAGAATAGAACAGAATAGAACAGAATAACAGAGTTGGAAGGGACCTTGGAAGTCTTCTAGTCCAATCCCCTGCTTAGGCAGGAAATCCTACACCACTTCAGACAAATGGTTATCCAACATCTTCTTAAAAACTTCCTGTGTTGGAGCATTCACACCTTCTGGAGGCAAGGTATTCCACTGATTAATTGTTCTAACTGCCAGGAAATTTCTCCTTAGTTCTAGGTTTCTTCTCTCCTAGATTAGTTTCCACCCATTGCTTCTTGTCCTGCCCTCAGGTGCTTTGGAGAATAGTTTGACTCCTTCTTCTTTGTGGC
>JANHFT010001599.1:6427-21980 GCA_032467955.1 Pseudoxenodon macrops
GAAGCCGAAGGCACCAGCTTGAAGATGACAAGTGAGACCTCGTCGAAACGTCACCAAGATACTCTCAATCTTACACGAGAAAAGACCCGAATATGCCAAGACTTGCATAACCTACGCAAATATTTTCTGTGGACATTGAAGAAGAAAAATCAAAATATCACATATAAACACACACAAACATACTGTGGGTGTATGTATGTGTATACACACATACATCAGAGGTGGGTTGCTGCCGGTTTGGTTCTATAGAACTGTTAGCGGAGATTTGCCTCCACTCACCGAACTGGCAGTGATGGCCAGCTTGCCACGCCCTTGAACCGGTTCTCCGGGAGGAAATCGATGCTCCCGGTGGAAATTGCTTTGAAAATCACCCTCTGCACATGTGCAAAGCCTCCTGTGCATACGCAGAGGGTTATTTTTGAGGCAATACGTGGATGAGACTGGGGTGCATGTGTGAGTGCAGTGCATGCATGCAAAATGCGCACTTCAATCATGGCCAAACCAGTAAGAAAAATAAGTAGAATCCACCCCTGATATACATAGTATATTACATACATATCCATGTATACATGCATACACACACAGACATATACCCATAGCAATAGCACTTCACAGTATATACTGCTTCACAGTGTTTTACAACTCTGTCTAAGTGGTTTACAGAATCAGCATATTGCCCCCAACAATCTGGGTCCTCATACCATAGTTTTGGAAGGGGAGGGGTCAATCAGGGTGATGGATGAAAACAATGGTGTACAGTTGAATCAAAAATTCCAAGCCTTTTCTGTGTGGTGAAGTTGCATGCGTGTACCAAAATGGCAGAGCTTTCATCGTGCTAACAAAAGCTTCCAATCCTTCAGAACCCCTCTGAGATTGAGAACGTGATATACCCATAATTTTTGGATTTGAGCTTAATGCTTTTGACTGTACAGGTAAACCTTTAATAGAAAATACAAGACAGCTTGAAGGAAAGATGAGGGAGAGAAAACCAGAGCATTTTCACAGAATCTTGAAAGGATTGTTGGTGATAACTAAAATAGCCTGAGATAAATAATTAACTAAGAGTAAAAATTGCTCAGGTTCTAAAATTCAGATAGGAAAATCATATTCTTGAATTATAGTTTGTGTGGATAAGCAGGGCCTAGGTTTTCCCTAAGGAAAGCAACAATCGTATTTTTAAGAGTATAAGATGCACCTTAGTTTTTGGGGAGGAAAATAGGGGGGGAAATCTGCCTATCAGATATTCATCTGATCATTTGACATGCTGATGATACCCAGCATGTTCTGGGATCCAGAACTTGAAATTTCAAAGTTGAACTCAAATATATTAGTTGGGCTGAATAGTGCTCTGAAATCTCATGGAAACAAATACCTTCGATCTGAAGAAACATAAAAAAAAACACCTGAAGAGACACTGTAACTTTTCAGATGCTGCTAAGCTTGAAGTCTCAGTAACCCTTGTGGAAGGAGGTTCACGTAGAAAGGACCTTCTCTTCCACTTATTTTTGGAGAAGCATTTGAATGCAAAAGATGGGGAAAGAGTAACCTTTTCCCTCCCTTTCTGGTGCTGTTGTTTTGAAGAAATCACAAAGCTTCTGTTCCACTTTTTAAAGATATGCAAATATTCTCAAAGCAACATAGATTAAATAATTGTTCTTTCACTGCCTCCCTGTCAATCAGCTAAGTGATAGGAGCTCAAACCAAAGAGGTTCTTTGAGAGTTGCTACCCATGTACCTGTGTGAAGGCTATCTGTGGAAGAATGGAAGAAGAAAGAAGACTGAGGTCGAGGCAAAAAGACAGCATGAGGCAGCAAAGTGTAGCTGGAGCAGCTGGTGATTGAAAAGACAAGAAGAGGCTGCTATCAGCAGTCTAACTAAAGAGGGGAAAAACACCCAACTGTAAAACAAATAATAAAGAAGCAATAGCTTGGCAGAGATGAGGTTTGCTACCAAATGACTCATTCCACAAACATAGCCAGGAAAAAAATATCTGCAGAGAGAGTACATCAAAACCAGAACCCCGCTATGTGAAGAGAGAATGGGAAAAGGGGGAATGAAAGTAAACATTGATAGAATGGCTACTGCAAACTCTGCAGCAGTCCATAGGATGATAAGCTTGAAAGAGATCTTGGAAATCTCTAGTCCTCTAGTCTAATTTCTAGATTAGGAGACTGGAGACTAAAACATATGAAGAACGGTTACAAGAACTGGGCATGGCTAGTCTAGTGAAGAGAAGGACTAGGGGAGATATGATAGCAGTGTTCCAATATTTGAGGGGCTGCCATAAAGAGGAGGGGGGATCAAGCTATTTTCCAAGGCACCTGAAGGCCAGACGTGGAATAATGGATGGAAACTGACCAAGGAGAAATTCAACCTAGAAATAAGGAGAAATTTTCTGACAGTGAGAACAATCAACCAATGGAACAGCTTGCCTTTGGAAGTTGTGGGAGCTTCATAACTGGAAGCTTTCAAGAAGAGACTGGACTGCCATTTGTCAGAAATGGTGTAGAGTCTTCTGCTTAAGTGGGGGAGTTGGATTAAATGACCTACAAGGTCATTTCCAACTCTGTTAATCTAATCTAGTGCAAAACCCTGCCCATACTATCCCAGACAAATGGTGGCCATTTTTTTTCTTGAAAACTTCCAGCGATGGAGCACCAACAACACCAGGAGGCAGTCTGTCTCATTGTTTAATAGTTCTCCCAATCAGAATAGTTTCCTGATTTTAAGTTTGGTTCTTTCACTGTAAAACTTCCATCCGTTGCTTTAGATCCTACAGAAAACAAATCTATACCTCCTTTTCCCTGTGACATTCTTTCATGTTTTGGAAGACTGCTATTATGTCTTCCCTTAGCCTTCTGTTCTTTAGGCTAAACCCTCTGAGTTTCGTTCATGCTGTTTTTGGATTTATCCTCAAAACCTCTTACCATCTCTGTTCCTCTTCTCTGTATAGTTCTAGTTTTTCACTATTAAAGAGACAACCTCCAATTTTGGCAGAAACTATTTAATAGCTTAGTTGATGTATCGCCTACTGATGTATCAGATTTCTCAATCTCACCCAAGTAAAATAGGGATATCAGGTTAACACAGGGTAACACATCCTCCAGCAGCCCTATGGCAGAGGTCCACAACCCATAGTCCATTGACCAACACCAATCTGCAGTATGCCCGAAAATGGCCATCAAGCAAAGCCCCATTCATGGGTTGCAGGCAGAATGCGAATCCACAGCTCCTCTGGTCTGCAGAAAAATCTCTCTTCACCGAACTGGTCCCTGGGGCCCAAAACATTGGGGGCCACTGCTCTAAGGTGCTCCTTGCATCTGCTGCCTGTTGGTAGACACAACCCAGCTTCTGCACCTTTTATGACATGGCATCAACTAACACATCAATACATTGCCATTTCATTCTGCTGCATGTATAGATTGGTGTGTTTCCTGGTTCTTTCCTTTCCTTTCCTGGAATAGAGACTGTCTTGATTGTAATGTCTTGATTGTAATGCAGTGATTACAAGTACAAGAAGCTTTGTAGGAGGGCAGCAACAACTGTAATTTATATTTTTGACAAAAAGGTTGTGCTTTCAAGCTGTGTTTAGAATTATTCATCCATAAGTCATTTCTCTTTCCAAGGGGATCCATTTTCTATTCCAAAATTTAAACCCCATTGTGTGTGTGTGTGTGTGTGTCTTTGTGTGTATAATTTGGGATATACTGTGTATATACTGTATATATTCCAAATTACTCTATTACTCATTTTTCTTTACTACTGCAAGATTTTGGAACTCAGGAAGTGGTGTCATGGCAACTGAAGACAGGGCATTTACTGATGTTACAAACTCAGTTATATGCCTTCTATGAACAGCCACACTGACTTAAATGGTCATTATAAAAAACATATCCTGTATTCTGATCCTGCAGGAGCTTTCTGAAGTCGCTGCCTCCAACTGCATGCACAATGTTTGCAACAACAAAAGTCAGCCATCACAAAGGGAATTAAGTTTGATTTTTTAAAATAAAAAGAAGAAGAATTCAGCCTTGTATAAACAATTTCAGTACAATCTAAAATTCATATAACAATATAAGTTCCTATTTTTCTAGCTCAAAGACTGATCTAAACTAATGTACTCTTTACAGATTTTAAGAAGATTTAAGAAAAGCTTTTAAGAGACTGGACAGCCAATTGTCTGGAATGGAATAGTGTCTTCTGCTTCATCAGCACTGATGATGTTGCCTAGTTTGGTCACGAAATGTCTGCAAGAAAACAACTAAGGTCAGAGAACATTACACAATATGTATTTACCTGTTATTACATATATATATCCCTTCTACCCTTTAGGAGCTCACAGCAGAAGATACCATGAATATCCTCTTGTTTTACTCTTACAACACCTATTTTGTGAAGAAATTTTGGACGGAAGATGCAGACTGCCTAAGCCCAATATTTGTTATCTCCACACAACTTTGGGAAAAAGGATTCCTCTCATTCTGCTTCTGAGGCAGTCACTAAACAAATCTTCCTTTCAGCCCTTTCCCAAGGCTTAAGCTCTGAGGGAGGGGGTTGAGAAGGGCTGTGAAGCAGAGCAGTCTGAAACAAAATTGCTTCATTTCAGTCTTCAGTCTGCTAAAATGAGCAGAGTAAATGTTTCAGAAAGCAACTTCAAATCAGTGTTTTATTCAAAATTTCTTGAAGGCAAAGCCTCCCTACAAAGATTCACATAGCTCTAAAAAGTAAGTAATCAGTAACGGGACTCATTCAGACACTCATATCATCAAAGAAGTTAATATATAAGTACTGACAGCTGAAAAGCAAGAGACCCTTCTATTTAGTGTAAGTTAAACTTTTTTTAGCTCAAATATTTATTTTCCACGAATCCATTATTTCACCACATGTCAACAATTTTTACATGTGCAAGGACTGCAGATTAGACAGTCCTGCAAAGTAGGTTTGATAGCAGGGTTCAATTACTGTAAATTTTTTTTTGGATTATGTGTTAAAATAGATATGTTAGTCTAAAATGACCAGATGTGAAGAATCTAATTGCATCTTTTTCAACTAACCCATTTTATTGAAAAGCAGGAAACTTTGTGAAGTGCAGCTCACTTCATCAAATGGATAGGGTGTCAATCCTAGACTGATGAAGGATTTAGATTGGGGTGAGCTAAAAGTGGAAAAGTGAAGGGAAAAGAGAGAGAGAGAGAGGGAAAGCTAAATCGGTTATACAGATGCAGGCTGCATGTGAGGCAGATTACAACTACCAGGGGTGTCAAACTCGCATCGCCATGGCAGCATCACATGATCGCAACTTTTTTCCCCTTTGCTAAACCGGGTGTGGGCGTGGCAAGTGTGTTACGCATCCGGCATGTGGGCTGTGAGTTTGACAGCCCTGACTTAATCAATTCACAATTAGGTGAAGGTAAAGGTTCTCCTTTCACATGTGTGCTGGTCGTTCCCGACTCTAGGGAGCAGTGCTCATCTTCATTTCAAAATCGAAGAGCCAGCGCTGTCTGAAGACATCTCTGTGGTCATGTGGCCAGCATGACTAAACACCGATGGCACAAGGAATACTGTTACCTTCCCACCAAAGGTGGTCCCTATTTTTCTACTTGCATTTTTTACATGCTTTCAAACTGCTAGGTTGGCAGAAGCTGGGACAACTAACGGGAGCTCGCCCCATTAGCTGGCACTGAACTGCCGACCTTTCAATCGACAAGCTCAGCATCTTAGCCACTGAGCCACAGCATCCCCTGAATTCACAATTGCAATGTGTTAAAACTCCATTGTGTTTGTTTGGATATTCTGAGATCTCAACAAACCCCTCTGATTGTTCTGTCTAAAACACACAAGGATAATTACTGGCAACTGATTCAAGTATATTTCCTTTGACATAATCAAGTAAAAACCACAAATAAATGTTATCTTTTAGGTGAGCAGAATGTATGTAATAGATTTTCAAAGTAGTTTAAATAAATTCAGTTTCTTAAAAAGAAAAGAAAATTTACAATATGATATTCTCAGAAAAATCCCAAACAAAGATAACTGCAAGATTATTTTTAAAACTAAAAAAAAAACATGTAAGGAAACTTGATGGTTGTATGTGTCAGTTTCCTGTCATTCCCAGAGAAAGCATTTAATTATTACTAAAACTCCTTTTTGTCTTGATCTTGTCTTTCTCTTTTTCTTTTATTCTTTCTTGACAGATATAGCTGGAAACATTAAGGACAACTATGGTGCAGTAGATAGAACTTAAATTTCCTTTCTGGGAGGATGGTCTCATTAGAGGGGATTAGACACAATCATTATGTAACTTGTTTTGATATGATATGAAGTAAAGATCTAAAAGTGGAATTAGAATTCTTCCTACATCATCTTCAGATATTTATATAATAATGATGCAACATCTAAGAATACAGCAGTGTTTCTTTGGCTGCAATCCTGTGTAAGATAAAGCTTAATATGATAAATTTCTGTTTCTCAAATGCAGGTAACCTCAAAACATCCAGTGCAGAAACATCAGCAGAACAGGATTAGCAACATTTTTTAGGTATTGAAGGTGTTGTTCCTGCTCAAGAATGATTTGATTGAACTTGTCAGATATCTCAGGCTCCCATTATATTGGCTCAGCTGAGAACTCTGAAATAAGCTAAGAATTATCATCAAGAGTAGAAAACACATGATGCAGGTCTGGGCTCTGTTGTAGAGGGAAAAAAATCAGTTTCAGTACCTTGGACAGCTCACCCTAGGAAACTTCAGATCTCATGAACTCTTTTTAAAAAGACAGGTAGTCTTCAACCTACGCTCACAATTGAGCCCAATATTTGTTTTGCTAAGTGAAACAGTTGTCAATAGAGTTTTGCCCCATTTTACATGCTTTCCTGCCACCCTTGTTAATTGAATCACTGCCGTTACGTTAGTAAACTTAAAGTGAATCTGACTTCCCTATTGACTTTGCTTGTAAGAAGTTTGCAAAAGGTGATCACATGTCCCCACATCATAAATGTGACCCAGTTGCTAAGGATATGAATTTTGTTCACTTGACTATGGGGATGCTGCAATGATTCTAAGTGTGAAAAACAGCCATAAGTCATTTTTTTTCAGTGCTGTTGTAATTTCAAATGGTATGAAACGAATGGTTGTAGGTCAAGGACTACCTGTATTGCCCCAACATCCATTTTTAGTCAAAGGAACATTCAAGGAGGCTGGTGAGGCAACATACTGCTGTCATTAAATGAGCCTTAATGAGCCTTTTATCCTTTTTTTAAAAAAGATTCACAATGTTATCTACTGTAGACATTTCAGACCTTGTAGGTCAGGGCTTTATAATAAAACAGCAAAATAATGTTGTGTTCTTCTGGATTTAAAGCTTCTTCAGAGTTTTGCAGAATCTCGAGGTTATGTAGCCCCAAATAACTGCCGCTCTCTCCTGTTCTCCTATATTGGTACTTCTTAAACAAGAACAATGGGTTCTTAGTGCTGTCAAAGCTTGACTTTCAACTTAGAGTCATTTCATTTCTGGGTAATGTGTATTATGTATCATCAGTTCTTTGGCATCAACTTTTGTGGTTGTTGATACATTTTATGATGATGATGATGATGATGAGGGCACTATTTCTTCTGGTTGCTGTCTGCACATTCCTGCCCCAGTTTCTGTTATTTTTCTTTAGCCCTACTGTTTCTGGAACATTATGTTAGATACATTATCATGTCAATGTTAGATACATTAATGCATCATTACCTGTTACTGAAATCTTCATTTTTCTTCCTACCACACTTCAATCAGGAAAAATGGTTGGTCCAACTGGAAGAATTGGATTAGTGAAGAGTGAAATTATAGTTACGGTATATTCTATTTCCATAGAATCGATAAATAAGAAAAAAGTGCAAAAGCTTTTTAATGAATATAATTACAATACACAGAGTCTATTCATGTTCAAGGAGGAGAAACAGTTGAGAGAAGCCAGTCTACTGTGTGGTAGAAGGAAGCTTTGAGGTAAAGTTTGGTTTAAAAAATGATATAGATTCAATATTAATCTGATAGCATGTTATGGAATGAATCATTTTTCTTGTCAGCAATTATTTAATCTATTTATCAAAAAAAATCTATTCTGCTCTTCTAGTAACATATGCTTTTACCCAGATGGATTAAAATATGTAAAATCAATTCATTTATTTATTAAATTTCTACATCGCCCATCTCATCTAAATGTCAATACCTTTAAAATGTTTAAAAGAAAAGGAAAACTACACAGGCAAAATATTACAAAAATGTATTATGAAAAAGGCAGAGACAGGCCATAATTTATTCTAAACATTACATTTTCTCTAGAATGAATATCATCTTGAAAAGGAAGATTTTGATCCACTTGCAGAACAACAGAAAATGATTGAATTAGGATATTCTGAATATTTCACACATCCATTTTGAGGATTAGTGACTTAATAACAATGATTAGGGAATGAAGAAAAGCATATAATATGGAATTAGGTGGAGACACCAGTTTTTTTGAGAATGTCAATGTTCATTGCAGAAAAAGAGAAATAAATAAATCCCAAAGACTGTGAAGATATACTTGAAAATATCTCGTCTAATTATTAATGAATGTGTGTTGTTACTTCGACTGCAACTCAGTGAGTTTTGCAATGAAATAGCCTTAATTCCTTCATGGAATACAATTATCATCAAATTGTAACAACTGTACAATTATATAAAAGAAAAGAAAAGATACATATTTATCCTATTTCCAGAAAGCAGACAAATCACAAATGTTATTGTTGTTTGGAATGCACATTTATAATGTCAGGATATGAAGATGAATAGAACAGCTATATTTGCTACAATAAACTATGTAATAAGGATACTCAACTTCATTAAATAAGTTAAACTTTATTTTGCATAGATAATTTTTACTCTGATATGTGTAAAAGCAAAAATAAAAATTCAAGGCTATAAATCTATTATCCTGTGGCAGATTAAATTCAGGAAATATGTTTTTCTGTTATATCCCCTTGTAATAAAAAGACAAAAATCCAATTCCCCTGAACACGGGAGAGAAATGTCCCTTGCAGCCAGCTGAGATGTTTATAAAAAGCTCCATAGACCAGGGGTCTGCATCCTTAAACACTCAAAGAGCCACTTGGACTCATTTCCCACAGAAAATAAAACACTGGGAGCCACAAAATCCTTCCCATGTCTGACTATTTCTTGAGTGGCCACTTAACTAGCATATGTAGTTGAATTAAATGTTCTGTTTTCTCTGAAACTTTTCTTGGATTTAGCCATGGTTGGCCTACTGGGGGTTGAAAAGCTCAATAAATTGTGTGCCAGCAGGTATCACACATTGGCAGTTGTGACACATATTTTGAGTGGCAGGGAGCCGCAGCAGAGGAATGAAAGAGCCACATGTGGCTCCAGAGCTGGAGGTTGCTGACCCCTGCCATAGACTATGTCTTCCTAGAGATGCAGTTACTTTAAGACATGTAACATTTGACCTTGCATATTCCTGAAAGTGTTTTCAGCAAGGCATCACATGTGAACCGTAAAAGTGTTGGCTTTTATAGTAAATATGTGCACGTGTTTATGTGTTTGAAAGACAGAAGGACAGATATTACTTCAAGCATAAAGTCATGATGACATTCCGTAGAATAAATTCATAAATGTTCATAGTCAGGTTCTTGAAACAGCTACTTGCTGAAAGAAAACCATATTTTTATATTTAGGCAGCATCATATATTACCAACCCTAGATTTTAATGTAATATAAATACTAATTAATTGTACAGACTGTGGCTATTAAATTACTTACATATGTCCTGTTTTGATGCACTCAATAATTTATCAGTGATAAATAATTGGAACCTTAATGCTTGAAAAGGATGTAATGAAATTTCATGGCTAAGTAATTTTTTTAGAAAACATATATTGGAGGTGTGTCTGTCTTTCATTTCAGTATTTCCAAAGTTATATTGTATCAGGAAAATATGAGAATTGCAATCCAACATAGTTGGAGGACAGTAGGTTAGTTAATTGTAAGTAAGTAGATATTATTTTGAGCTGTTATATTTTCCATATAATTTCAAAGACTAAATCATTCTTATTATATTTAACATTTGAGATTAATTTTATTACAAACCAAATTGGCAGTGACTAATCTTATTCTGATTTTCAAAGCAATGCTACCTGTCATTTTATGAATAACATTTGACTGAATTACGTACTTGAGAGACTGCACGCCCTTTGGCAAATAGAGCTATGAAAATTAAAACCGTGTGACCAGCCTGTTGAATATGACTGAATTTAGTCATGACTGTAAGCAAAACAATTTTAATGGATACTAAGAATTGAGTACTTCTTAATATGTTTTCTTATGCTTAGAAAAAAGGTATTATACACAGTTATCTTCTGCTCAACAGCAATTTAGAGAAAATGTGATCAGAATTTTTTCCATATTCCCATGTGTTATGCCTCTGAGTGGGAGAACAGTATTCTTTATTTATAGGACTGTAATAAATTCAATTTAATGATAAAGAATAATGGAAGCACAGAATAGGGGACCTGAAATCACTCATCAACAGCTTTCATGCTGGCTGGGGAATTCTAGGAGTTGAAGTTCACGTCTTAAAATTGCTGCATCTGAGACTAATTCTATGCTATTTCTTTATCTTGATATGTGACATTTGAATAACATGAAACAGCACCTCTCTCTCTCTCTCTCACACACACACACACACACACACACAAACAAACACACACTCCTTTGACATTATTTCTTCATCCAAATTCTATTTTGTTTTATAAATTACAGTGAGGACAACTATTCAGCAGTTACAGTTCTCCTGCGCTACCATACATCATGTGTTCCATTCCAATAATATTTAACAACATGTCTGCTCTTACTGACCAGTGGGATTTTAAAGCTAAATATCCTGTTTCATCAATTGGCTTTAGGCAGGTAAAGGGATGGAAGATGTTGGAAGTTGTACAGTGTGGCTGGCTTTTCCCCTTCTGAGGCAGCCGTTTCCACCAATTGTATAACTGTAAATAACTATGCCGTGGGGACATGCACGTGGTTACTTGATTTAAAATAAAAGAACAAGATTTATGAAACAATGATACAGTCTTGCACTGCTTCTGAACTTGCTACAACCTATATGACAAAAAATACATGTTCATTCTGGACACACTGAGTGTGTCCAGGGACTGAATCTCTCAAATTGCTTCATTTAGCTCTGAGAGAACAAAGCCATAATTAAAGTAAAGCAGAAAAGGAGAGTATTGCTGCAGAACTGAACATGACTTTTGGTAAACTGCATTAAAGTGACAAGTAGTTTAGTTAAGTGTAGTTCATTACAAACTTCAAGTTAAACTGCATTATATATATGCTTGATAGAATTGTATTCAATTGTATTCTTCAGGAAATTGTGGGACCAATTCCTGGATCTCTCATATATATTATATTTTCTTTAGTATTATCAGGGTAAGTTGTTCCACCTGAAATGTATACTTGAAGAGCAACTGAAGTGATGGTGAAATTTCCAAGAAGTGGAGTTCAATTAAGAGGGGTTATTGAACTGTATCATACACTTTCATTAAAATAGATTGCAATTATATTTTGTTTTATTGTTTTATACAATTTCTATATGAACTCAATAAATGTTCAGGTTAAATCTTTCTGAGTCTTCATCCCATCGATGGATGCCACCTACTCACTCTGAATATTAGCATTCTATTTTTGTAATATTTCTCTGCTTACTTAACAGAAGTCTTTCCATTTGGCTAGATATAGATATCAAATGGTACAAACAATATAAGCTCAACATTGCTATTATATATGTCATCCTTGTTGAAAAGTATGCTAAATACTTTTAATATTAAAACTTCTATTTGAATTGAATCCATCAATTTATATATTTGCATTAACAGCTATTTCAACTGTTCTATATGTGCAGTCTTTTAATATCCTTATATGTTCTTACATTCATTAGCTGTCAGAAGAAATACATGTGAGTTTCCATCAGCCTATGACTTCGTTTGGCTTGCATTTTTTAATCTTCTCGTATCTTCATTTATTCTTCATCTTTACAAAGGGGGTGGGGGGAGAGAGCTGATGAAAACATAATGTTGAAGCCATTCTCATCATAAGAGAGAAAGGAATTCTTAGAAAATAATCTATTTTTAAATCAGAGAAAGAATAAATGGTTGATAGCTTTTAGAAGTCAACAGCTGCTTGAACAGACTGGCATAATTGCAACCAGAGTGAGAAGAAGGACAAAGAAAAATATTCTTTGATTTTTATCTATGTAATTTCTTCACTTGCTTCTCATTAGAATCAAGGCTCTGATTTTTCACAATGAAATTGAACTAAAATGGAGATCTTGTATAGACATATTTATAGGGCTGGTAGCCATGTGACCATCCTTATTTGACTGGATAACAGAATGCTCCATTTTGCCTCTGCATCGTGAAATATATCAGCTCATTATATCACATGCCAGTTCAAAGGAAGAGAAAACTGGGAGAAGTGTCATAGCCATCCAAGTGTTAGCAGGGAAAGTTTACAGAGAAAGATTGTGAGGATGTTATGATGACAACATGTCAAAAGTCCTCTCAAACCAGCCCCGGCTTCAATCCAATGTGATAAATATTCCTAGCACTTTTGCTAAGTTTCATCTCTCTTTTGTTTAAACTTATATTTTGGTGTGTCACGCCATATAACAGCATCTGACTGATCTCCATTGAGGTCAAAATGTAGTAGCCATCTTCAGGGAGGCTCAACAAGCATGCTAGAGCAAGCTATGTAAGTTACTGTGGTGTAGGGAGAGCTGGACCAAAAATAAAAGTCTCCATTTTGTTGGGAAGACATCTATTGTGCTATTTTCCTAACAAAAGTACCATTTACAAAGAAAGGTTGTGTCTTCCTGGTTCTGACTGTGCCACCTCCCAGTTGAACTTTTGAAGAATTATTAGAGGTACGTACATGACTTTCCAATCACAGGTAATTTCCATGAATTTAGCCAGTTTCTTCTGCTTATGGAACTCCTCTCAACACTTGGAGCTTAGGGTGGAAGGAGAGTTGACAAAAGTAACAGAGTGGTCCTGATACATTTTGTCATATATAGTCCTTTCTTAGAATTGATAGAAGAAATTAGGGTGAATGTTCAAAAAGGAAGACATAATTTAAAAACAGCTATCCTTAGATCCATAACAGATGGCATTAATTCTGAAAAAAACATAAAGATAGATATATAAAATATTAGATCCAGTGGGGTGTCAATGGCTCTATCTGGATACTGGAGGGAAAGAGAATAAAAGAAAAGTAGAAATTATGGCATAAAAATATTTATTTCTCTCAAGCCAAGAGTTGTACTTATTTTGCAGTAAATAGTACTCTAAGAAAGTTTTGTTTCTCAATGACTTTAGAACGAAAAAAGGGAGCTGTCCAATAAACTCCTCTGTTCATCTTGTCCAATTGTAATACTACATGCAATATGTCTCCTAGGGAAACACATCATCCGGTTAACTGCCTACAAAATAAGAAAAAGATTACTTTATAGCAAAATGCTTCTTGGCCATACATCATTCTTCAATTGAAGTTGCTTTCCCTGGAATTTTTATTTATGGAAAAAAAGCAGGATTGAATCATGTTCAATTTGAAGTTGAGGTTAAAATGGAAAAATGTTGAAGAACAAATAATGAATGACAACCATTTCCAAAACATCTCAGAAACCACACAGTTATCGGAAGGGAAGTTCATCTTAAGTGATGAATTGCTTATTTAATTACAATTGTTTTAAACAGGCTGCCAAATTACTACCATTCATGCCACAACCTTCATACTTTTTGCATTTAACTGAAAAGGACCAATATCAAATAATGGACACAAGCACATTTTCAATGTCAAGTAACATTTTTCTATGATGGTATTGTACAAAAAAAATCAATGATGTCAGCTATTTCCACACAGTGATGTTAATTCAGTACTGTCATATTTATACTATTTTCATTTAGCTTTTTCAAAATTTTACTAGCAAAATGGAATAGATTGCATGGAAACATTTCTTCATACTGTCTGGGGCAGCCCACAATTAAACTTTCCCCTAGTCTTGACCCTCTAGGCAACAGTCTGGCTTCTTGTTTTCCTCATTTCAGTTATCACTTCCGGGTCTTCTATCCTGATTGAAAAAAATGGCTCTTTGCATTACTGCCTGGGGCACCACCAACAAACTTACTCAACTGGTAAATTCAGCACTAGATTGAGTATTAATAGCATGCCGTTAATTCCAACAATATTCCCTGCTGCCAATTAAAGATGCTGAGTGGTGATAGCAGAATTGGGAAATGGGGAATTGGCTTGTGTTGCCTTTTCTAGTGTCTAGCATATAATTGCCGACATAATTTGTTTCAATGCTCTAAAAACATAATAGAAAACAGGTTCCGTTTGGAGTAGTATTGTTTAAATTATTAATTTAATTGTTCTCCTGTTTCAGTTCTTAAAAAGTAGTTTGCATCCTGTGCTATCCTTAATTCAATAATTCTCATTTGGGAACATGTTCCCAATATTATTAAAGTTACCTAATCAGATGGGCAAAATTCATTTTAACTAAAATTACTATTATGCTTTGGAAGTGATTGCTATCCCCTTGAGTAAAATATGGAATAAGAAATAGCTTTTGCTGTCACTGCCGGCATTCAACTTCACTGTGCTGCTTTCTTTTCAAATTCAGAACAGCAATATTGGAACGTTTTGTTTTTTCTTCTTTACAATTCAATAACTTTTATCTAACAGAGCCTTGTTCATTTATGGATTTCACTCAGAAACGCCAGTAACAAGTAAGAAAAGCAGCAAACTTTTTTTTGGGGGAAAAAGAACAGATAAGATATTTTATAAAATAACTTACTAAATGGAGGTACTATTTGTTCTTTTGTGTTTTTTGAAATAATGCTTCACCAGAATCGCAACGACACTACTGATTTCTTCATTTTCTTGTTCAGAAAATTATAGCCAAGGCCACCAATTTACAGCAAGGGGGGGCAATCAAGTGCTGAAGAAGTTGCCAAATCAGCTATCAGGAGATGAAAATTAGTATGAAACCATTTATTCCTGTACATATATATTCTCGACACTCATACAACACTAATCCTACAACAGCATGTTCCTTATTTTTATTTATGCCTTCACAGTCAACCACTGCACAGTTCTGTATTATCTGGATGCTTTTGATTGATTATTATGTACCATCAAATCAATGTCAAGTTTTTACACACACACACACACGCATATGCGTATGCATATACATATGCACACACACATACACACACACATATACACACACACACACACATATACGCATACTGTATATATATAAACATACACATACACATACACCTACACACAGACACACACACATTTCCTCCATGATGATCTGTCCTTGATCTTGTTGTAGAAAAGACAGGAGTCTGCCAAGCTCTTCAATGCAGGAAAGATGTTTATTGCGCAGGTTCAAACAGTAAGAGCACAACAAAATGTCTGAACCCCGAAAGGTTCGGTACACAGGATATTTAT
>JANHFT010001599.1:22080-32823 GCA_032467955.1 Pseudoxenodon macrops
ACTAAGGAGAAATTTCTTGACAGAACAATTAATCAGTGGAACAACTTGCCTCCAGAAGTTGTGAATGCTCCAACACTTTTTAAGAAGAGGTTGGATAACCATTTGTCTGAAGTGGTGTAGGGTTCCCTGCCTAAGCAGGGGGTTGGATTAGAAGACCTCCAAGGTCCCTTCCAACTCTGTTATTCTAAATTCAATCAACATAAGATACATACATTAAAATAAATGGAAGTAAACCAGAAAGAAAACTTTGCATTTCACCCAAAAAGGAAATTTGGGTGAAACAGTGGATCTTTAATTATACAGTATAAAATGGGCTCCTTGAATAACAGAGATAAGATCCTTTTATGATCAAGTGCATCCAGGCAAAAAACTTGTCTACAGTATTTATTGATTTATTCTACTTGTATAACCACCCACCCCAAATATGTGACTGGACGGCTTATGATAAAAAAACAAAAATAAAATATATAATATAAAACAAAAACATATACTATCCAAGCATCATAAAATAACTGTTGTGAGTAGCCACAAGATTGCAATCCACTATTTATGGCACTCCCAATAGGATCAGCCATCACAGTAAGTGAAGAAATACATCACAGTCTAGCACTGGATAGATGTCATGATGACCTTTGGAAGATACATTCAAATGGAGTGATGGTTTATACCTACAGAGATCAGAATTGGGCAAGCCATGGTATTCCCTGTGATACTCTATTACTGGTAGAAGGTAACGTTGGGCTTTGAAGAAGCAAGATAAGAAGAATAATGTATGCCTTTGAACTTTTGTTTTGAAGAAGACTCTTAAAGACTACTGAAATAGGAAATAAAGCAGGGGTGACATCCAGTAGGTCCTGACAGGTTCTGGAGAACCGGTAGCGGAAATTTTGAGTAGTTCGGAGAACTGGCAAATACAACGGTGGGGATGGAGATTTTGCAGTATCCTTCCCCCAGGAGTGGGGAGGGAATGGGGAGTTTGCAGTATCCTTCCCCTGCCACGCCCACCAAGCTATGCCTACCAAGCCACACCATGCCCACAGAATAGGTAGCAAAAAAAATTGGATTTGACCACTGAAATAAAGGGATTAGTCAATAAATCAATCCAGAGTTCTCACTTGAGGCACAAATGAGTAGGCTGAAATTGACCGACTTCAGACATATTAGGTGAAGACCGAGCTCTCTGGACAAGACCCTGATGCTGGAAACGTTGGAAGAAGAGGAATACAGCAAGGTGAATAGATTACAAGTGTACCATTGGATGATAGGAAAGACTAGATTAGGGATAGATCGTCATGGACAAAATGGTTGCCAAGAGTGATTTGATGGCATATAATCAATCAGTAGGATCTTCCCATGCAATCATACAGCACGTAGAAGGTGATCTGTGAAAGTATGAAGCTGCAGTTAAAGTTATTACTTCTTGGGGATGCACCTGTATTATGGAATAGCTTCTACTGGAAATTTGATTGGCCCTTATATCATTGACTTTCCATTCATTTTTGGACAGCTTTCAGAAGCTCAACTGATGCCATCAATATTTTGTGTCAGAATATTCCCTTATACAGTATGTGGTCCTTGCCTAGTAACTGCTTCATTCAATGATTGAAGTAAACAACAGTGCTGAAAAGAAAAATAACCTTACAATCAATGCTCACAGTTATGACATTTGCAGCATCTCTCAGTCATATGATTGTCATTACAATCATTACACATTGCCCTGACTTGTTTTCTTCCCTTCTCCACTCACAGAGACTGGAAAGAAAGAGATTACAAGAGACTAAGCAGGCGCACAATGGGGAATATACATCAAAAGCAATGAGATGTTGCTGGCAAGATCTCGGGCTGGGAGCCATGAACATGCTACAGCCTGGTGTATTCCCCATTGTGAGCTTGTTACTCTCTTGTAATCCCTTCCTCTCCAATGAATGTAAATAGACATATTATTTCTTCTTGATTATCCCAGCAGTGAGGCAAGCATCCCAAAGGCTGGGGAAAGGAAAAAGAAAGCAACGTCATGGTCACGTGATTTCTCACTTAACAACTGCTTCTCTTACCAACAGAGTTGCCAGTCCCAAATATGCCTGCTAAATGAAGACTATCTGTACTGTTTTATTACTTAAAAATTGTACCATAGTCAGTTTATTTGGGGTTCTTTTGTATTGTGAGTAGCTGAGATCTTGTTAATTCTGACAAGAACAAATGAAGTAAAGAAAGTATATCCAATAACTTATCTTTAGAATAGAATAACAGAGTTAGAAGGGACCTTAGAGGTCTTCTAGTCCAACCCGCCTAGGCAGGAACCCTTACACCACTTCAGATAAATGGTTATCTAACATCTTCTTAAAAACTTCCAGTGCTGGAGGCAAGTTGTTCCACTGATTAATTGTTCTAACTGTCAGGAAATTTCTCCTTGGTTCTAAGTTCCTTCTCTCCTTGATTAGTTTCCATCCATTGATTCTTGTCCTGCCCTCAGGTGCTTTGGAGAATAGCTTGGCTCTCTCTTCTTTGTGGCAACCCCTGAGATATTGGAACACTGCTATCATGTCTCCCCTAGTCCTTCTTTTCATTACACTAGGCATGCCCAGAGTCTCAATGTCTTTTTTACGTCATGCCGACCAAAACTGGATGCAGTATTGCATGTGTGGCCTTACCAAGGTATTATAAAGTGGTATTAACACTTCACGTGATCTTGATTCTATCCCTCTGTTTATGCAGCCTAGAACTGTGTTGGCTTTTTTGGCAGCTGCTGCACATATTTAAATTGTTGTTATCTAAGACTCCAAGATCCCTCTCACAGTTACTACTGTTGGGCAAGGTAGCACTTATACTGTACCTGTGCATTTTGTTGTTCTTGCCTAAATGTAGAACCTTCCTTTTTTCACCATTGAATTTCATTTTATTAGATCCCGCCCAATGTTCAAGTCTGTCAAAATCCTTCTGTATCTTAAGCCTATCTTCAGGAATGGCTATTCCTGCCAGCTTAGTGTTATCTGCAAATTTGATGAGTTCCCTATCTATCCCTTCGTCAAAGTTATTGATGAAGATGTTGAAGAGTACTGGGCCTAAAACAGAGCCTTGGGGTACTCCATTCCATACTTCCCTCCATGTGGATGCAGTTCCATTGAGAATTACATGTTGAGTGTGGTTGGTCAGCCAGTTTTGAATCCATCTGGTAGTGTTGCTGTCTAACCCACATTTTTCTACCTTATATAGTAGTAGGTTATGGTCTACTTTATCAAATGCCTTACTGAAGTCCAAATAAATTATATCAACAACATTCCTCTGGTTACTAATTTTGTCACCTTCACTGACTTTATCCACTTGCTGTTAATCATCCTCTTCTTCTTTCCATCTTTCCCAGCCTTCTCCAGAGAGCCTTCTTCAGAGGGCTGGGTCTTCATACTATGTGGTCAAAGTGGTACAATTTGACCCTGTTCATTTATACTGAGCAATGTGATGGCTCAGTTGTTAAGACGCTGGGCTTGTCAGCTTTCCAGATGACAGCCCGGGTTCAAGACATGAGCATCACATGATGAGGTGAGCTCCTGTTACTCACCCCAGCTCCTGCCAATCTAACAATTCGAAAGCATACAAATGTGAGTAGATAAATAGGTATCACTTCAATGAGAAGGTTACTGCATTCTGCAGTTTTATGCTGGCTACATGATGATGGAAATGTCTCTGAAACAATGCAAGCTGAGAATGGGAGATGAGCATTGCCCCTTGAGTCAGTCATGACTGGACAGAGGAAATCTTTAACCTTATTTTACTTCCAGTGAGACCTCTAGGCTAACCTGTGCTTTTAGCAGTGCAAAATCAGGGTTTTAGTCTATGCCAGTGAATTAATTTGTTACTTAGTAGAGATTACATTGCATGGCTTCTTGATATTAATGGTAATAAGAAGACCAGCATTTTTCTTTCTTGCCAAGCATCTGAACATCTGACTGGTGGGAGAATTGGACATCACTATTCACATATCTTTTATAAATGCAATGTATTGGGTTGTAGACAGGAAAGTAATATTGATGCATTTCTTTTATTTTAAGTCACATTACTGTTTTTAAAACAACAAACACAGGCATGTTATAATAGGTGAATATAAGCAAACTGGAATAAATAGGAATAAAGAAATCTGTATATATCTAAATAAATAAAGATGAATGGAACAAATTGGGACAGTCACTTCATGACAGCAAAGGGATAACATTTTCTGAATCTAAAATTTGCCACCAACCAGTGATAAACTGATTCACTGCAGCCCAATTCTGGTGATCCCATTGCTATGATGTAATTGCTAATCTGTCTATATTTGGTCCATTTCTATCCTGTATGTGCTGTACACCATCACAGGTCATTTGTATTAAATTGCTGTGTCAGTCTTTGAATTTTAAAAAGTGCAAGAAAAAAATAATATTTGTACACAATTAACCTTAATGTACATATTTCGTACACTTTTTTTTCACTTGGCCATATCAATGTAGGGAACTCTTGCTAATGTGTACATTCTGTGGTTTCTTCCCCTAACCCCCAAAACTTTAACCTTAGACTGTCTACTGTTGACCTCACCCCATTCCTATGGGGGTCTGTAAGGGGCGTGCAAAAGCCCATCCCAGGAGTATGATGTTAGTTCTACAGCTTCTCAATATGTCATCATAACCCAACAGAGAAATACACTGTAATATGCAGAGTCCAGAGATTCAAGATGAGAGTTGTCATTTGGTGGACAGGAAGAAAAACAAACATGTTAGAGAAGGGAGGGAACTATTATTTAACTAGCATTAAATTTATAAATCACCTATTATATTGAAAAGAGAAAAAAAGGATATAAATGTAAGAGAATTATCATAGCTAACATGCAAAAAACTTTTTCAGCATGCTAAATAATGAACATGCAAGCATAAGTAAGCAAAGATCATTTGATCCAAGGGTTTATCTAAGAATAAAATGTCAGAAAATGGAAACAAAATTGCTGTTAGGTGTCAGTCCTAACTGTAAAAGATCCAAAAAAAAATGTGAGGCTATATTTACTTAATTTAAGCCAGAATTAGTTGGTAATATCGTGATGAATGAAAGGAATTTAATTATAGACTAGCAGAGAATAGAATAAAATAGAATTGAGATAATCCAACTTTGCGCTCGACAGATGAAAAAGATTAATGTGGCTGATGACTTCTTATCTAAAGAGCTTCAAATATTAATGGTATTTTTAGCAATGGTCTGCTTTGATTGATACAGGTTTTTGTTAATAAGAGAAAAGAGTTCATTAAATGATTCACTTTGATTTAACTCAAGCTTCTTTAGAAACATTTAGCTATTGAAATCTGGCAATTATTTCCTCGTTCTTACCTGGCATATGAGCTACACTGGCATAGCACACCCTGTCAAGTGCACAGAGGAGAAGCTACAGCTTGTATGATAATGGCTGTAAGTAGGATGAGAATTACAACAGATTACTTATCTGTTGAAACCATATGACAAATCATGCTTTCTGTGCTTCATTCCTTTGCCTGGCAAACCCAAAGGTGTGTCATTCCACACTGACATGGTAATTGTTTCCATCAAGAGCAGACTGACAAAGATGCATGCCAAGATCCATGAAGCTGGGCTTTGCATTCCCTCTTCTGAATTTATCCCAAGGTCTCTTGAGGACCTACGGACACAAAGCAGTAAATGTGTCCACTGTTTTCCCCATCTCTGGAGACGCTGCATTAGGAAGACAAATGACTAATTCACCATAGCCAAATGTTGCACATTTCATGATTAAATACATGCTTCTCAAGACTTGGCTTCATTTGTTTCCCTTACAATGAAATATGTGCATGTTATATTCTTATTATTGTTGTTGTTTTGCATTGCTACATAACTAGACCTTAAAATGCTGAAGGAATTTATCCAGAGCATAACTCTTTTTCCAAGCATGAATCAAGATGGACTCAGGTCAGATATGTTATCCCACTGCTTTGCAGAAATATCTATCTATCTATCTATCTATCTATCTATCTATCTATCTATCTATCTATCTATCTATCTATCTATTTGCATGTATTAGATAATATATATAAGTATAAACATGATTTGAATACATGAAATGAATATGAATAAAAGGGAACATTGGACAGGGATGGTAGGCATGCTGGTGTGCTTATGCACGCCCCTTACAGACCTCTAAGGAATGGGATGAGGTCAACAGTAGACAGTTTAAGGTTAAAATTATGGAGATTTGGGGATAAAACCACAGAGTCAGGTAGTGCATTCCAGGCATTGACCACTCTATTGATGAAGTCATATTTTCTGCAATCAAGTTTGGAGCGGATCCCTTTAAGTTTGTATCTATTGTGTGCTTGTGTATTATTGTATTTGAAGCTGAAGTAGTCATTGATAGGTAGGACAATGTAGCAGATAATTTTATGTACTACACATGGCTGGGATTCTTATTCAAAAATGTAACAGTGTGGCAAATTTTTTAAACCCATGTTATATTCAGTCATTTGCTTAATCGTGGAACATGGTTCAAATATCTGGACAGAATAAAATTATTTATTTTAACATGGACTTGGATGGCTATATTATTGTGACAAAGGCTTTATTTGCTATACTAAACCATGTCAAAAGGTCCTGAGACGCCTTGCACATGCTGATGCTAATGTACGAAAGAAATAGCATCTGATCTGGAGTATCCATGGGTTATAAGTGCTGCATTCCACTAATGACTCTCATGAGCACAATAGCACAGTGTACTGCTGTACTATGCACACAACCTTCATCTGAAAGGAAAGCTTGCAGCTATCAACACATAAAGCCAGATGTTCTACAGTCCACAAGGCACAGGTAAGCAAGAGGTGAGCAATGACTTATCACATAGTTGTCTCACCTGGACTGTTTTAACTATCCTCCATGGATCTATTTATTATTGTTTAAAGTTGTCTCGAATATCTGTTGGTGCAGACTTCCCTCCTATTCCATTCCTAGTACTGTAATCAAGTTGTTAGGAAAGTTAACCATCCTTGCAGTTAAGCACAATGTAAGCACATACGGGAACACCAGCATGAATGTTTGCTGAAGAAAAGACACGAATGCAAGTACTACTTTATCCATGCACTATTAATGTCTAACTTAAGCTACTGCGGATTTGTTCTTCCCATCTGAAGATTTATCAAAAATTTCACTTAGCCCCAAATGCAATCACTGAATTACCACTGAATTATCATCAGCCTTGATTATTATAATGCCCTCTAAATAAAATGTTCTTCTCAAGGAGAATTACTTGGCTTTAATCATTTGATCATTTTGGCACCAAGTACAAATATTTAATTGGCAATTTCAGCATGGAAATTGACCTGGCTATTTAAGTTTAAATGCCTTGGTGAATTCTTTATATTTATTCTTTCTCTGTTTGCAAGTTTTTTTTTTCTGGTTTACTGTTCTTTCATTTCTATTTTATGTTCGATAGATTTCCTATTTTCTCAAACTTCCCCTGATAATTTTATTGAAAAACAGTTTTAAGAGCTTTTAGAGAAACAGACAACGGCATCTAAACTTAAAATCAGCATTTAAACCCTATGATCAAATTCTTCCCTCCTAGGGCTTCTCTATTTATGATGTTTGAAGTAAATTAGCATCTACTTTCTGAACTCAGTAGGATAGCACAAATTCTGTATCCCTTTTCCATTGCCCCACTGTTCAAATTCCCACCATCTAAAACAGCTTTCTTTGAGAATCAGGTTTGTTCCATTTCCACTTTAGAGTTTTTCCAACACTTTCTCTGAAAAATTCTTTTCATCACAGTTCCTGTGTCTTTACCTTTTATAATAATAGGAGGATGGTGGCTTGTGTGGTTAGGACACTGGGATGTATGTTAGCAAGCCTGCATTTGAGACCTAAGTGCTGCTATGGGACAGGGTTGAGTTCCCCTCCTTCGCTCCAGCTCCTGCCAGGGATATGAAAGTAGCCCCCAACTGGGCATCCCGCAGGCAATGGTGATGTCACCAGCTAATCTTTTCAACCCAAAAGCACCTCAGTGCTTCTGACACGAGTGCCAGCAAATCTTTTTAATGTCATGAGACTGACAAATAAATTTGACAAGTGATATTGGCTTTCCCTTTGCATTACCTACAATTCTCATTCTACAAGGAGCTATGAACTCCCACTATTTGTTAGAGACTGTGAATTCTGGCACACATCAGTGATCTGCTACCTCTGAAACTGAACATAGTTCTGAGCATTGTATGGTGGCAGCTGAAAACATGAGAAGAATCTTTTTTTAGAAACTGTAAAAGAAACATTTCCCTCTATCTGCCTTAGAATTGATAGAACCTGAGGCCCATATGCCTGTCCTGTCCTTCACTTTTTGATTGGAAGGACTAGCTGGTCAGGGCTGCACTCACTCACTCCATCCCAGAACTGAGCTTTAGACATCTTTTGAAAAAGGCCTTTGGCCTTAGGTATGTCAGGAGTGCTTTGAAGGTACAAGTGGCCATACAGCAGAACTCAGCGATAGACAAATACATTTATTTATTCATTTATTTATTTCAGCCAGCAAATCGCCCAGGCCTCCTGGGTTTTCATCATAAACAAAAGAAAACCTGCTCTCAAGCTTACCATCTAAAAAGTTAAGTTATATAAAAAAATAACAACAGGGAAAGGGAAGTAGAAAATTGAGCAGCCTCTACCTTACAATTCTATCACACTGAGAGCCTTGGAGAATAAAAATAGAGTCAGAAAGAGATAAAAACAGACATATAAACACACCAGAGATGGGTTCCCACCGGCTCAGTCCAGTTCTATGGAACCATTAGTAACTTGGCAGCCCGGTTCGCTGGAACCATTAGCAACCCGGGCCTGCCACGCCCCCAAGCCAGTTCTCTTGCCAGCGCCATAGGCGGCGTCATCTTGTTTTTTGCTTTTGCACATGCACAGAAGCTTTTTTTTAAGTACTATGCATGCACAACCACTCAAAGCGCCCATGCGGCCGCAGCGCATCCCTGAGTGAACTGGTAGTAAGAAGATCCAAAACCCACCTCTGAAAGACACACACACACACACACTTACATGAGGCCCAGGGTGGTTTGTGGTTAAGGTAATATCTAGAAACAAGTAGACCCAGGTTCTATTTTTTCCTAAGACTTGGAAACTGACTTCGCCAGTCACTCTTTCTCTTAGGCTGAGAACTTGAAAAACAGCCAGCCAGCCAGAAACAAATATAGTAGATTATGATCCATAACATTCCATGAAAAGGTTTTCATTCTTCAATGGATTGATTCAGGGTGATAATAATGATATGTACAAATATACCCGCATTCATGATTCAGGGTGATAATAATGATATGTACAAATATACCCGCATTCACTTACATTCCATAGCATTCGATCTTATACATACATAGAGCACCTTATGGTTACCTAAAATCATGTTTAAAAACTTAATATGGAACGATTCCCTAAAATAGTAAAGCTTTATAAAGCTGTTCAAAGTACCATCTGTGAGAACAGGGAGGGACGCTGAGTTCAGCCCTGAAAAAGATCCGAGATCCTGCACATGCCAATGGGTAAGTACAAAGTACTCAAAGAGTCTCCCAATGGTAAAAAAATCCTCTTCCTTCTAAGAGTTGGAACTCTTGGCAGCTGCTGAAGACTGATTGTTCAGCCAGTCAGTAAGATTTATTGCCAACAGAACTGTTGAAGGAGTCATTTCCAAACATTTTCCATATCTAGGCAGCAATTACAGTGAATCAAAAATTCCACGCTTGTCCCTCCAGTGCTCAAAACCCGAAATTATGTTCCAAATTTATTTTTCTTTCCTATCATCAAGACAAGAAGGAGATATGGAGCAAAGGAACTTATACCGGGAATAAGAAGAAATCATTAAATCATTTAATTTAATTTACGAAGATAAATTGTTAAGTCTCTCTACTCTATTAGACCTATTAGATTAGGTAGCTTACAAAATCCAAACAATAAAAACAGTTGAAACACACACAAATAGGCAATCCAGACTAAAACAACCAGAACAATAAAGAGTGCAAATATAACAGAGGCAGCACAAGTGCATTAACACATACCGGTACATTAAATCTAGGCCTGGGAAATGAGTCAGCTCTTAAAGGCTTTCCAGAATCTTAGGAGAATGGGCAAAAATGCAAAATTATGCATCTTGGGGGCAGGTTGAAAAGCAAGCCCAGTGACAGAGAAAACATACTTTCTCAGTCCCACAGGATGGCAAGATTTAACAGAAGGGATCTGGAGTGCACTCACTCTGAATATAAAAATAATAACAAAAATATGTAAGAGCCATTAGCATCATCCACCTGATCTTGAGAGGAAGTGCTTTATATGTTCTCTGCCTACAGTTGCCTACGGTCATATGACGAAAGGGAAAGGACAGGTGCAAGTTTAGAGCATTAGTGGGTACATTATGAACATAAGAGTTTGTCACAGTTTGTTGCAAAAAATGATTTCTAGAAAGCACACACAGATAACTGATTCAGCTGGATTCATTAACTTCTTTATATGCATAATAACACATTAATAAATGTATAATGCCAATAGTAGAGTCTTCTTCAATATAGTAGCAGTTACAAGCAAAACACAGGCAGCAGTACAGCAGAGAAGAGTTTCAATTCAGCAAAGCAGAGTCGCCCAGGCTTGTTTCATTTCAGAGCTGAGCACAGAGCTTACTACAGAACGTAATACAGACAAAGAGAACCTTCTCTATAAAGGGCAGTTAAGCTAAGCCTAAACTATGCC
>JANHFT010001599.1:103114-114669 GCA_032467955.1 Pseudoxenodon macrops
TCTGCCTACCAGGTATTCATCTGGCTAGCATCCTTAGTCTGGTCACCTTCAGCACATTATTTTATCCCCTGGTTAGGACTGAAAAAAAATTTCTAAAGCACAGCTGATAGAGAGAAGCAATGAACAAAGCCTGCAAAGTCTGGAAGATCATTAGCACCTGGTTAGGTCTGAAAAAAAAAGGTTCTTCGGAAGGAGTAGCAATAAAAAAAGCCTGCAAAGATCACTTCATTCTTCACTCACCTCGTTAAGTCTGAAAAAAAGATTTGAAAAAGCTACATTTGGAGTATAAGATGCACCCAAATTATCAGCCACTTTTTTGGGGGGGGAGTGCATTTTATACTCCGAAAAATATGGTGAATATATTCTCTTCTATTGTTTCATTTTTTAAACATTATATTTAATTGATTACATTTGTAAGGTTCATCAATTCAAAACAATTTCAGATGGTGCACAACAAAAAGTAAACAACAATTAAAACAGATAAAGTAAACAATTAAAAGACCAATGACACAGACGTCTTGACATACCTGACAAGCAAGAATATTCTTGGGACCCCATTATCAGTCAAACAAAGACTGAAAAGAAAGAAAACCAAGTATTTTTTAATACTCTAAAATATAGAATACACTGCACTATTCAGTATGTTCTATATAACTCTGTTGTCCAATATTCTAAACTAATTAATAAAAACTAAAACACTTCTAATGTAGCCATATTAAATTGAGCTGACAGAAGCCAAATTTCCTTCCATACTTACTTTTAAAAATCATTATTTATTTCCATCAAAAATTTCTTCACTTACAAATTCTTATCTGTAGCTTGATGTTGGGAAAGTCCTTATAAAAGAAAAGTTACTTGGAAATTCTTTAAAAAATATCTATGAAACTAATAGGTTACATGACTCAATCATGAATTATCTGAATTATTTGTTCCTAATTTATAAGATTCTTGTTTTATAAATAAATAAACATTTTAGTTCAACAGCATTTAAAAAACATGCTTTATTTTGATTGCATTAAAAGAATGATATATATCAGTGATGGCAAACCTTTTTCTTCTTGTGTGCCAAAAATGGCAGCAAGCGTATGCTAGTGCGCGCATGCGTACCAGCAAACAAACGCACTGAACTGTGCATGTGCATGCACCCCCTCCCCATTGAGCCATTTTTCACCCTCCAGAGGGTTCAGGAGGCTTCCCTAAAGCCTCTGGAGGATGAAAAATGGCCCAACGGGACTTCCGTTTTGCCCATTCAGCTGATTTTCCACCCTCCGGAGGCTTCAGGGAAGCTTCCTGAAGGCGAAAAATGACCCTACAGGCAAACCGAAAGTTCAGGAATGAACTTCTGGTTTGCTTGTTGGGCTGTTTTTTACCCTCCAGAGGCTTCAGGGAAGCATCCTGAAGCCTCCAGAGAATAAAAAACGGGCCAACAGACAAACCGGAAGTGACTTCGATTTGCCTCTTGGGCCATTTTTCATCCTCCAGGGGCTTCATGGAAGCACCCTGAAGCCTCCAGAGCCTTCAGGGAAGTGTCCTGAAGCCTCCAGAGGATAAATAATGGCGCAATGGGCAAACCGGAAGTAAGTTCGATTTGCCTGTTGAGCTGTTTTACCCTCCGGAGCCTTCAGGGAAACCTCCTGAAGCCTCCAGAGTACGAAAAATGCCACTACGGGCAAACCGGAAGTCAATGGACCCAATGGGCAAACGGCACAATGGGCAAACCGGAAGTAAGTTCGATTTGCCTGTAGGCTGTTTTACCCACCGGAGGCTTCAAGGAAGCGTCCTAAAGCCTCCGGAGGGTGAAAAACTTCCGAAAATCAAGCCCAAAAACCAGCTGGCTAGCACCCGCAAACGTGCTGGAGCTGACAAGGCAGCGCCTCGTGTGCCCTCAGAAATGGCTCCGTATGCCACCTGTGGCACGAATGCCATAGATTCACCATTACTGATATATATGATACCTGGGAGATTTATTACTTTGATGACAAAAATTATGTAATCTTCAGAAAATTGAGAAAAACCAACTGCAGGTTAAGAACTATTACATAGGTTTTGGAAATAAAAATGCATGCATTAATGTAAAATTGATACCATTTTATTTTGAAATCATTGTAGTAAAGTAGCAAATGTTTATTAAAAAGATTCAACAATGAATATATATTTAAATATAAGTGAGCGATCACTTCATTTATTGTTCATCATAACATTTCAGAATCCAACTTATATATGCAAAAGATTCCAAGCTTCCCAAGAATTCTCATCTTTATTTTTTTAATCAACAAAATGCTGATCAAGAACAATGAGAAATAATAACACTATATTTCCAAAATTATAACTATAATTTTAAAAAATAGAGTTGAAATCATTAATCAATTGGCAAGAGTAATCAGTGATGTGAAATTTATATTTCAAAAATATATTCTTCGATCATGTGTTTTTTATATAGTCAGTCCTTCTCAAAAGTGGTACTTTCCAAATGTTAATAAGCCATGTTTCTTAAGACACTTAGAATAAAACTGACTTAATTAAGGCTTGCCAGGTTTCTCTGGATTCAGAAGCTCAGTAAATAGGATTGGGTCTGGTTACTATCAGATTGGGAGACTTCCAGGGAATGTATCAGGAGTCAGGACCGCAGGTTAGATTTCCCATTTATCTGGAAGTAAATCCCATTAATTACAAAAATTCATTCTTATGTATAGACAGGTACTGTGCTGTCATAGAAATACTTAATCACCTTTGTTTAATAGAAAATAGTTAACTGAAGATATTTTAATTTGGTTACAATATATATCATTATATAAG
Source organism: Pseudoxenodon macrops (assembly GCA_032467955.1). NCBI lineage: Eukaryota > Metazoa > Chordata > Lepidosauria > Squamata > Pseudoxenodontidae > Pseudoxenodon > Pseudoxenodon macrops. The sequence continues at coordinate 105,911 of JANHFT010001599.1, forward strand.
ACAATAATAATTCTAAGACATCATTTCTTTTCTAACACTGAAGTTAGTTTATTTGCTACCTTGAATGTATGGGATCCAAAACATTCTTCTTCAATCTTATCTCACAGCCAGGTTAATGGGCCTATCCCACCTCAGAGTTAAATGATAACCATTTACCCTTTCAGAGTGTTCCCATCCATCACAGATAATTTGGAACTGAGAAAGGCCCAGAACAAAAGAACCAACATGACTGAAAAAACAACACTCACATTTGTATTGGCCCAATATTATCAATAGGAGCTATCTCTGCACGGTAGTTACTCACCAATACACTAACCATATCTGAGAGTCAGCAGAAAAAGAGGAGGTTTGACAGATAAGCTAATTTGTAAGTGCCTTCAGCTTCATATAAGTGAATAAAAAATGACAGAAAGTAAAAGGGAAAAGAAATAAAGATGCAAAAGTAATATCTTAAAGTGTTTCTATTAAGGCTATAAAAATGTGTTTGGAATTTCCATGAACGATTCCCATATGTGAACAAAGATAGACTGAACTCTTAATAAGCAATTGATTTTAGCATATATATTGGAGTTTTTCAATTCGCAGAATGCATCTCTATTTTTCTTCTGTATATGATTGCCATAGTCTCACAGGACAGGATACATTTGGTTTTTTTTTTAATTCTCTTTAACAGGAGAAAAATATCACTGCTTATTATTATATTCTAATAATATCATAGCTAGTAGATAAATGTACGAGGCAACTGTGGAACACTTCATCACTGTTGCTGTTACAAAAGAAAGAAAAGAAACTTTATAATTTATTTTCTTATTTCTTGAAGTTCCCGCAAATTATTCTTTTACGGAAGGTATTATATTGTTAACCAGTGCCTTTCCTTATGGCAAAAAGAAGGAAATGACTTCTTAAAACTATTGCTATCTTCAGAACAATTCAATTCCAGGTTTTCCCAGTGCTTGGCACATTGGGCTGAAGAATATTTTTTCTCTTATTAACTGTAATGACATTTCATATAAAAATAGTTTGGGCCATAGTGTAGTGGTATTCTTTTAAAAGAAGGGCTTTTTACAAGTCTATTTTAATGTTTAATATAGCACATTTATAATTATCTGCTCTACCAGCAACAGTTCAGAAGATGGGGAAACTTCAGCTACACTATCCTTTGCATAATTTCTAGGAAGTAACCCCACTGAATACATGAAATTTATTTCTTAGTAAGATATTGCATAGGGCCTGACCACTTTTGCATGTATTTTTTTGTATACATGCATCTGTATTTGCATATCCTACTGCCAATCCCTAAATTCATGGTAAAATACTGTATTTCTCTAACTTCTGGGTATTCTTAGTCATTTCGTTTCCATATAAGTGTTTGGAATTGAAATATGTGATAAAATATGAATTTAAAAGCTGAAATTACTTTTCAACTGATTCATTGATTTGATGTACAACTAGTTTGCTTTGGTCTTAGAAGAGTTGTCATTGAGAAAACCATAAAAGTTACTCTACATTTATCCAAAAGCCATATTTTTTTCTTGAGTAAATTACTCAAGAGGCATCCAATATTTATGGAGGTAAAAAAAAACAAAAAAAAAGGCAGTTAGTCTTTGATTAAACCATGATTTTAAGGAACATTTCAATATATTGACTTGAAGCACAGTAATATTTTGATCGCCGTGACTATTTCGACATCAGTTCTATCCCACGGTTTTGAATTATTAACTGCATTAACAACCCCAATGTCTTTAACACTGGATTCAGTACTGATCAGGTGAAAGTTGCACAAAATATACCTGTGAATTAAAGGTTCAGTTAAATCATTTCATTATTAGTTTTGTCATAAATCATGGAAGATGATATGTTTTATTAACCCAATTGGTTAAGCAAATGCATGCAGTCATTGCAACTATAGCTGAATTGAGAATTGAGATGAGTTAAAATACTGGTTATATTAGTTACTTCCATGTCTTAAAACTGAGAAAATCTGGACTGTACAATTTAGTGTTTCCAATTATTGGGTGGATTGAATAAAAGAATAAAGTAGGATTGGGACATATACACACCCCTCACCAGTAGCAAGTGGATAATCACTGTGTGTTCAGAACATGATTCAGCCATTGCTCAGTAAAAATATATAATATACAGGACTTGACTAACCTTGACTAAATACTGTATACTCAATTTGCCAAAAGGAAAACCAGAAATATTAGTCCACACATATATATTTAGCTGACACATAAACTAAACTGTAGAATTCATAATCTATTATTCCCATATTTTCACTTTTAGCTACAAAACGGATTAAATTAGTCCAGTAGATGCCATTTAGTCATGTACTAACCACCCTAGTAAAATCAAATTTGTTAAACATTATAACAATGCTTATATTATTCTCTCTCCTTTTACTTTCGCAATATTGTTTTAAGCTTATTCTCCTTTGCCTGTTCATGTATCAGGTAACCTTATCAGGTATCTGGTAACCATATCCTCCTTTGCCTGTTCAGGTATCTAGTCACTTTATGTAATCGTGAACTCTAGGACAGAGTTCCCCAACTTTTTCAGCTTTGTGGACTGGTGTCGGTGGGGAGAAGAGACAGCTCTATGTGAGTGGCCCTGTACTGAAAGGCTCAAGGTCATGGCCCGGCATTGGGAACCCCTGTTCTAGGATATAATGCATATATAATCAACACTAGGCCTGCACATATTAGATTAGAAAAGCAACAAAGATTATCATGGGACTGGAGATTAAAACATACAAAGAAGCATTGCAGGAATTGGGCATGACTAGTGTAATGAAAAGAAAGATAGGGGCAATATGAAAGCAGTGTTTAAATATCTAAGAAGCTGCCACAAAGAAGAGGAGGTCAACCTATTCTCCAAAGCACCTGAGTGTAGGACAAGAAGCAATGGATGGAAACTAATTGAGAGAAGCAACCTAGAACTAAGGAGAAATTTCCTGACAGAACAATTAACCAGTGCATCTCCTTGCCTCTAGAGGTTGAGGGTGCTCCAACAATCTCTTCTTTAAGAAGAGATTGGACAGCCATTTGTCTGAAATGGTATAGGTCTTCTGTTTCAGCAGGGGGTTGGACTAGAAGACCTTAAAGGTCTTTTCCAACTCTGTTATTCTTTTAATATTAGACTGTCTAGACCAGAGGTGTCAAACTCGTGGTCTGCGGGCCAGATGCGTCACCTGCTGGCCACGTCTACCCCCAGTTTAGCAAAAGAGGAAAAAGTTACAGGATGTTACGTGATGACAAGGGGACTCCCTGAGTTTGACACCCCTGGTCTAGACAATCTTTCTAATACTAAATTTTGTTTACTTAGGCCACTATTCTTTATTCTTAATGTTGTCAAACTAAAATCTTGAGCACCACTCATCATTTGCTGAAAATGCTGTGGATTGTAATTCTGTATGTGAGTATCTACAGGGGTACTTTTCTTCCTCCACTCCTCTCTGCTCTTTCTGACAACAAAGACTTCTGTCAATTTTTCTACCTAAAATAATTTAGAGATGGAGATACAGACTCCACCTGGAACTTCTGCATGTGAAATATAGTCTGTGAATTACAAATCTTCCCAAAGAGCTTAGAATTCACCAACATTGCACACCACAATGCCAAAAATACTGTGTCTATCTGTCATGCTAGTATATTGCATTCTTAGCCCCTGGCAATTAAACTAACAAGATACTTCATTTTGACACCTCAGTCAAATACTCAAAACATCCTAAAAGACCAGTTCATTTTTTAAAAAAAGGAGTTGGGGCCAGCACTGGAAAGGAAAAAAATCTATGCGAGCATCCTATTACCATTAAAAAATAGATTATTTTTTTAAAATATGTAGTGTTTATTTTAAATCACTTTCAAAACAATACGACATTTCTTAAATGAGTTCTGTAATGTTCCTTCCCATAATCACCGATGCAACAGGAAAATTGCTAAATTCATTCCCAAGCCAAATTTGTCAGTCATGCTGCTCTGTGCTCAGAGTAACAATGTTCTGAGCAATTAATATCAAACCTTCCAAAGCAGCTCTGCCTTCTGATCGTGAGGGTGCTTCTGCCATCATCAGAAAGTTCAGCGAGTGTGAGGGCAACAAGGAGGAGGAGGAGGAGGAGGAGGGAGAAGAAATGGCTTTCTCTTCAACTGGGCTAGGAATAGAAAGATAATTGCAGTGCATTTTGCACAAAATTGCTGCAGTTGGAAACATCTCCTCACTCCCCTCCCTGCCCATTTTCTGTTTTAATTATAGTTATTATTGCACTCTTAAGAAATTCAGCTGGTGTAGAACAATTCCTTTTCTCCCTTTTCAGATGCATCCAACCCAGCCATTATGCACTCCTTCCTTGAGCCCTGACATGAAACCAAAGGCTACTGAATTGTTGTTCACGGTGAGGTCCTTGGATGCAATCATTATTTTGGGGTCAGCATGCCCAGCTTCAGAACGGAAACGGACAAGGGAGAGATAAGGAAGAAAACAGACCCAATCTTCTTGGCCTCTGCCTATCCTTTGCAGCCCCGCATTTCCCTTATGCTGAAGAAAGTGCATTAGCAGGCTGTAATGAATGTGTAAAAGCCCAGTGGGAAGGAAAGCATGGTTTCAGGTATGCATAAAGCAATCTGGAAACATGTGTTTAAACAGACGTTGGGAAGGCTGCTATTTGAAAAGAAACATTCCAAAAATTAGCACTGAAGTCGGAGGGGGCAAAAAGCTAGGAAAACCCCAAAAGACATTTCTTATGGTCGTGTAGTTCAGGCTTTTACCTGGTTGGAGTTCATGCATCAACTCTGTGAGCATAATGGGAAACAGCAAATACAAATTCCAGAGCTCCTGTGCTTTGATTGTGACTAGAATGCAAAGGTAAGCCTGCAGCAAGCAGGTGGGTGATGAAAGGTGGAAATATGGAAATAAGAAGGTGATATTTATTTATCTAGACCTGAAGAGTTCCTGCCAAGGAATTTTGGACTCAGTCCAGAGGTTTTGTCAATCTGACCATTCTTTAGTTACACAAATCCCTACAATGTCATCCAAAGCTCCACCTGAAGGGCTTAAAGCAATAGGTTTGGAAAGACCAGTGACGATAATCTGCTTTAGTTCTACTCTGAGAATTTCAAATCCATCCGGTTTAAATTGTTTTACATTTTAGTTGTGTGTGTTCTTATAAAACAAGAAGCTCCTCATTTGGAACTGACATCAGCAGTGATCAGACACTTTTGCAGTTTTGCCCTAGCCTTATCATCACTTCCATATCATCTCATGAAAGTGTGGGACTCAAATTTCTCCAAATATTGCAGCTGTGTAACCACAGCCCTGTATTACAGAATTTGATGTTTGGGAAATCTGAACAGTTCTTCCATATGTATGTAGAAGCATTCAGTCTTGTTTATGGTCTCTTTATAAGAACTGTGGGTACATGCCTATAGATATGGGTCTATGCGTGTGAATGGACATGAATAGCAACATTGAACTGTGGTCCAACCTATTATTGACATATAGTTTTTGATGTCCTCCTCTGAAGGAAATGCAACACAAAGAATGAAAAGGATTGCCTATGCTGGTCAATATCAAAGATAAGTAAACTGTCCCACCACAGATATTTTTTTTATTTCAACAATCATCACCTTTCATCAGGTTAAATAAAGAATGGTGAGATTAGTTGCCCTGAATAGTTGCAGGAGCCAAGTATCTTTTTATATCATTTGAATAGGGGTCCTTATGCTGTCTGAGCTTCGTTGGTTTCTTGCAAATCTTGTTTCATTACCAAGATAATGTCTTAACTGCTAAGAAGAGATTGGTGCTTGCTCTCATACTAATGATTTGCTCTGTCAGTGTTGATGGGAGAGGTCTTGTTGGTTGCTTGATTAGGCTACTGTTCATTGTTGTTTGAGTTGGTGGTGCCTTGATTGGGGTACTGTTTGCTTATTGATTTTTGATCTAGTGTTAATCTTGTTAATCTCTGCTCATTTGGATGTTGATTGCTGGTGAAGAAATGTTTTGGTCCTTTTGTTTTGCTTTTTGGCTTTTTGATTGTCTCTTGAATGGCATGTAGATGTTGTTTATTTCTATGTGCCTGTTGATAGCTGATTTCTCTCATTGCCAGGCTTCCAGGAATTCTCTACTAGTTTTGGACATGGCTTCCTCTAGGATGTTCATAGTTTCGCAGCTGAAACATTAGCTAGGTCTGTCATGTGTTGTGAAATCAATGAGTTTTCATCATGTCTTCTGACTGCTAATTGGTGTTTATGGATGAATTCTGCTAGTCTTCTGCCTGTTTGTCCTACATAGTAATTGTTATATTATATGTTGTAGATGACTCCAGTTTTTTCTTTTGGGGCTGGTTGATCTTTACTTAGATTGTTTTGGAAGGCGTTAGTTGGCTTGTGTAATGCAGTGATTCCATGTGATTCTAATAATTTATTGGTGGTTTTTGAGATATTTTTAATATATAGTAGTCTTATCCTTTTCACAGTTGTGTTAGTTGTGCTATATTGGGTTGAGTAGTCAGGCACTTTTTGATAAAGTTCCATTTTCTTGAATATTATATAGATAATCTGTTTACTTTTTCTGATGTTCAGGTATGCTGCAATGTGTTTGTGTTCGTCTAAATAGTCTTCTTACACTTCTCTTGTGGAAAGTTGGGTTCTTACTTTGGTTGTGGAACATTTGTTTGGTATGGATAATTTTATATAGACTTGTAGTTCTAATTTGTGATCACTACCTTTGCTGATGAGGATATCCAGGAAGAGTAACATGCTCCATGCCTTCATATAGCATTATTTAAAATGAAAAATGTATACTCTGACAGGGGATGTTGCAAGTTTTGGGAATAGGAGGGAGAAAATATGAGGAAAATTTGATATTAAAATGTGTTATTGGAGTAAGCTTGATAAAGATAAATTAGAATTGAAATGTTTTAAAAAATATATATGTGGAAATGAAATTTGAAAATTTGAATTGTATGGAAAATAAAAAAACTATTTGGAAAAAAAAAAGAATGGAAATGGCCACCAATTCTTTTTTATTTTTATTTGTGATATGATCGTGGTTTAGGATATTATGCTAGCAAGCCAGAGATTCTCTGGCACTATTGATGAACAGTGGGAAGTGAAAAGTGAAAAGTGGAGGGGAAGAGAAGAAGAGAAGAAGAGAAGGAGGGAAGAGGAGACAAAAGAAGGGAAGAAGATGAAGAGAAGAGAGCGTGAAGAGACAGAAAGCAGAGACAGAGGAAGAAAGGGAGAGGAGAGAAGGAGAGGAGAGGAGAAAAGAGGAGAGAGAGAGCGGAGAGGAGAGAGGGAGAGGAGAGAGGGAGAGAAGAGAAGAGACAGAAAGCAGAGGAAGAGAGAGACAGAAGAAGAGAGACAGAGGAGAGGAAAGAAGAAGAGAAGAGAAGAGAGGTTTTCTGCATTGTTATGGCACATATCAACATTCTCGGAGTTAATAATAAAACAGCTCCTCCTTCCTGTGCATAGAAATCAAATATATAAAGACATTTCAGCTTTGATGTTTCCGAGACAAAACAATGTATATTTGAACATGGATAAAACTTGTCCTTTTAACAGAAGTTCCTCCAAGTCATTTTGGATGGAATGCAAGAGCAGCCTTTTGGAGAAGGCTCTTTTAAGGCCGAGGGAAAAAGAAAAAAGAAGGGAAGGAGGGAAATATGTCAGCGGAAGGGATAATTTTTTCATGTTTTCATATATTTTGTTAATGTCAGCATCTTATTTTTTTTTGGCCAAATTATCATGCAAATCAGGTGTCATTTCCAGGATTAGACATGACGTTAACCTTAACTGATTGTGTGAAATTACCTTGAATCTCTACAATTTATTCCCACGACAATCACCAAACAAGAGATATATAGGTATAAAATGAACAACAACAACAACAAAAAATTAATTTTATAATCAGGGAATGGAAGACTGAGGGATTGCCGTTGTTTGCTCTTTCTTTTCTTTAAAACTTTGAGCCATAATAATAAAAAAAAATAATCTGGATTTTTATCCTGTAAGCAAAAATGCCTTGGGAACAGCAGTTTTAAAAAAAATAAGCAACAGCGAAATCAATTTGACTGTCGAGGGAGGAGTGGGGGGTGGAGTGCCTACGTTGGATTTGAGCTTATGAAAATGTATATCCTATTATCAAGGGGGTGAAGCGGACGGAACATCTATTTCCTACAGCGGGGTGGACTTCAGCGACTAGCATTAATGACCTATTTTCCTCTTAACGTCTGTGCTTTGTGGCTTCCTTGTGTTGTGGAGGAAATAAGCTGAGAAGTCCACCGAGGGGGAAAAAAAAGAGATAGGAATGTGCTGAGATGGTCTCCACGAAATCGACTCTGTTTGGAAATGTTTTGAGAAAAAGAAGAAGGAGAAACGAACTCTGCTTTCTCGTTAAAATAAGCCTGGGCGGAGGTGATTTGCCCATGTCTGCTATTCGGTTGTAAACAATGGAGATTTCCACCTAACTTGGTGACCCACCACTGGGCCAATTATAGACAAACCGTCTATGCCTTGGACTTTTCCCCAAGTTAAATGGTCACAAGGGCAGAAGTGGGTCCCTACCGGTTCTATCTGGTTCTATAGAACCGGTAGTACCTCTGTGATGATGTCACAGAGCAGGTCTCATCGGTGGCTCCGTGGGCGCCGCCATCTTGGATTTTGCTTCTGCACATGCGCAGAAGCTAGTGTCAGCGTTCCAAATATCATCCCTAAAAAGATCAGACTCCGAGGCAAAGCTTTCCTCAAAGTTCCGCTTTATTA
>JANHFT010001599.1:123911-141038 GCA_032467955.1 Pseudoxenodon macrops
TTAGATGGAAGCTATAACTAGATCAGAGATGGTAGTCTTTAACTGGGTTCACACAGAAGTTCAGCATTTACGGTTAGTAAACTATGGCTTTATAATAATCACATGTGAAAGCCAGCCTTTGTATCTCACTACTATGTAGGTCTCTTTATGGATCATTATTATTATTATCAACTTATGCACACACCCTTAGGGACCTCTTAAGAAATGTGTAAGGTCCACAGTAGACAGTAAAAGGTATGGGGGTTAGAGAAACTAACAACAGGATCAGGTAGAGTGTTCCAGACATTTACAACTCTAATGCTGAAATCGTATTTTCTGCAATCAACATTAGAGCAGATTACAATTAATTTGTATCAATTGATAGCCCTAGTGTTATTGCAGTTGAAGTTAAAGTAGTCGTTAACAGGTAGGACATTATGACAGATGAGCTTGTGTACCAAGCTTAGGTCAGAATGTAGACAGCATAGTTCAAGGTTGTCCAGGCCTAAAATTTCAAGCCTGGTGGTATAAGGAATTTTATTGCAAGCAGAGGAGTTGAGTAATCTTCTTATGAAATAGCTCTGGATCTTCTCTAATGTATTAATGTCCAAAATACTGTGTGGGCTCCAGGCAGGTGAGCAGTATTCAAGGATAGATCTGGCAAAGGTTTTGTATGCCCTAGTTAGAAGTATAGTATTACCAGAGAGAAAACTTCGTAAAATAAGGTTGATACTCTGGAGGTGAGAATTGCTCCCATCCTTTTGGCCTTCCAGAAAGGTATTAAAAATGGTTTTGCTGGCTGGCTTGGGAGCCCAAAGAGTGCTGGAGATGGTAGATGGGGTAACAAGACCTCATCCCAGTGCCATCCATCTTTAATTTCTTTTCCACTGATCTTTTTGCATTCTGTAAACTGTTCAGGGTCACCCTATTAGGGAGATGGGCAGCATGTTGTTTCATTATGACTGTGTTATTAAATAACATAAGGATATGTTATTTAATAATACAACTATATGTTATTAAATAACATAAGGAAACAACACAGAAAGGAATCATGACTGTTTCATATCTTCTTCTTCTCCTCTTCTGCCAGAAAATAAACACAAAACCCTACATAAAATCTGGAGTTTGAAACTCCATTCCTTGTGTTAAGATGCTCAGGCAAAGTTTGTTAGAGAAGGTCATTGCCTTTTTGTTGCTATATAATTTAGTGCTCTCTCTACATCTCCAACAATACAGTTATGCTCCCCATCTTTGGACATAATTATATAAGCAAAACAGTAACAGAAACAAGACTGGGTGGATGGATGGATCAACCGATGGATGGATGGATATGCTGATGGATGGATGCTATTTATCTAAAGACAGAAAGACGTGTACTCACTATCTTTAATTACTCTCAGAGAATGAGTTATTCTTTGATATAAATTGCAAACTTGAAGTTCTTAGTAATCTTACACTCCAAGTACTGAAACTACCATAAATCCTTAACAAAAATGTGTACATGCATGCAACACATTCCCAAACTCTTAGCTTATCAGTCATAAAAGCACTACTTGACATTCATCATTGATATGACTGAAATAGATCATTGAACAGCTGCCAGCAGAATTTAGCTATTAGTGTGCTTGAACAATGAGAAATTGAAATAGCTAATTATTCATGAATGCTTGAAATCCAAATGAAAAAATATATATGCAAGGTTAAAAAAAATAGAGCTGTAGTACTAAGATAAAATTTCCAGTAAGTTCTCTTGAACATAATTGACTTGGATAACATGAAAAACACAGAGTTAAAAACACATAGCTACAACTATCATTTTGAAGGAATTCAAAAGAAGGCTTGAGAAAATGCATAGAGGATAATAGTATTAATGAATAATCATGATGGTTATATATTGAATCTAGTATCAAGTATCACCTGCTAAAGAACACAAAGAAAAACTTGCCATTTAGACTGTGGACTATTTTTCTACTTCCTGTAGGGCTAAAGGTGATAATTGTAGCAGTGGAATGCTGAACTATATGGTCCTTTAAACTGATCCAGTGAGAATCTAATGCAATTTATGCTCATTACCAGTATAGTGATATAATACGTAACCTTTTTATATGATGCTAGTTTAAAATAACATTACACATATTATATTGCCATTGCACTCAGGGACACCTGGGTGGCTTTCATGTGTATAACATGGCTAAAACTCAAGCCATCCTACATGTAGTCCAGTGCCTTAACAAGACCAAATTGAGTGTCATATGATAACACCATTGAACAATTTTGAAATGAGTCCATAGTCTTTGGAAAGAACTAGCAGTCCATACATTTGGTGTAAGTAATAAAGGATGGTGCTCAGATATTTCCCTGATGCCTTTAAATATTTTTTTTTCTTTGAAGCCATATATTATTTTCCTCTTTGAAGATTCTCTAATCATAAAGGTCATTCCCCAAAATTTAAGTTCTCAGAATGTCATCGGAAGTGAGTGTGTATAGCCTTTTAGTTAAGAATCTCAATAATTCAAAGGTCAGTACAAATGCTCAGATGTCAATGGGGTGATTTTACAGCTAAGATCCTGATTTTTCAAGTCCATCTTTTCCATAATTTGATGTTTAATGTGACAAGCAAGAGAGCATTAAGGAGTTATTAGGACAGCGGAAGAAGGTGGCTTTTGGGTTATTTGAGTAAAGGATTTCTTCTAACCTGCCCCTCTATCCCATCGTAGCTCCTGCATTGCAGGTGGGAAAATAAATTATTCCAAATCTTTCAGATTTGTAGTTAAAAAGAATTTGATGGAATTCCAAACAAGGAATTGATTGTGGAAGCACTTTACCAAATACAAATCATTTTATGGACAGGTACAAATGTCACTGTTGTATATTTGTTACACTCCTAACTTTTCCACTGCTTAGGACGGAAGATCTGATAAACAAAGAGAGATGAAACAGCTGCGCATTCTATTTTTGATTGGTATTGCTAGGAGCTTTCCCTCTGGAGGCACTTGTCTTATTTTGAGTAAAGCAGTGGGTGAGTCTTGGACTAGATAATCCTACATTAATTTGGTCATTCATGGCTAGTCAGAAAATTAAGTAAAACTTAAGTCACATTTCAAGAGCAAAATCCAGACCAGGACAGTAATGTGAATCATGATTTCAAAACCAGAGTGAGAAACAAGAGAAATGGTTCCTGAGAGCAGAATCAGAGATCAACCCTCTAAGTAATGAATCCCCAAAATTTTTAGACTGTCTCAGTGGTGATATTCAATTTTTTTTACTACCGGTTCTGTGGGCATGGCTTGGTGGGTGTGGTGTGGCTTGGTGGGCATGGAAGGGGAAGGATCCCCATTCCCTCCCCACTCCTTGGGGAAGGATATTGAAAAATCTCCATTCCCCACCCAACTCTGGGGCCAGTCAGAGTTGGTATTTGCCGGTTCTCCAAACTATTCAAAATTTCTGCTACCAGTTCTCCAGAACCTGTTGGATTTCACTCCTGGACTGCCTACTGTGGACCTCACCCCATTCCTAAGAGGTCTGTAAGGGAAGTGTATAAGCACACCAGTGTGCCTACCATCCCTGTCCTGTTATTCCTTTTTATCTGAATCCATCTCATGTATTCAAATTATGTTTATACCTATGTACCGTATATTATCTAATACATGCCTGACAAAGTAAGTAAGTAAGTAAGTAAGTAAGTAAATTCAGTAAGGAATTCAGGCACAGAGACTCATGATCCATATGTATAAGTAAGTAAGATATGTTACTTCTAGTACAATAGAACTGGAACTGAATTTAAAAAAATAAAGTCATAAGGCTACCAGAGAGTCTTCAAATAGCCATTTGTGAGGAAGATGCAGTAAAATAGCTCACTTAACAAAGCAGTCTTTGTTTTTTTCATGCACGGATGTCAGTGCTGTCTCTGGTCCAGAGAAATCCAAACTTTCATGTTTGATGAAGGATAAGGCTTTCTATCTCACAGTAAACAGTTCACCTCTAGTGTATATTAAGTCCTCAAATTAAATTCCTTCAGCTAATCAGTGGATAGTGTCAGTATGTTGTGAACTTCTGAAAAGGAGGAAATGTAGAAACAACTTATTTAGAGAATGCAATGTACAGTATGAAGAGGTCAGTTTTGTGGTGTGGACAACCACATTCTTCATATTTCATCTGCTTATAAGTAAACATTACAAAAATTACCTGCATCCAAAAGTCTCTCCTCCAAAGGAAATTCAAATTTAAGAGAGCCTGAACTTCTCACTAGCTAAGAAAAATGAGAAATACATAACAAAAATAGTTTCAGCTCTTGAGTGAATGAATGACTGCTGTCCATTACCAACATTATTTTCCTACCCATCAGATTATCACTCGCCTCTAAATCCAGTTTTGACTGCATGATTTTCAGAAATTGATCTCATGAGTTTTTTTATTCTCTTTAAAAAGGTAATTCAATACAACAGATGCTTTCAACTTTTGATAATTCCACATTGTCTCCAAACCTTGCAACATTTCCTCTTTTAGTCCTGTTCCAGCTCTACTTGGGATTTTCCCTAGGCAAAAAGATAAGATTTTTTTTCTTTACATTGAACCCATTAGATCTACAAATTAAATCATGATGGCTGTTTGCTTATCCATATGTAGGGGGAGGGATAACTGGGGTCCATTAGCCTGTATGGCAGGAAACAGCTACTTTCCTCTGATATGGCATATAAGAAAAGAACAGATTATTAGAACTAAATCCACATAGCCCCAATGTTATCAAGGTGGTTTATGTTAAAAATATTTCCAGCAGATATAGCTTTAAATAGTGATCTGTTTAAAGTTTTTTTTAATCTTTCTTTATTTTTGTCTTGGTTTTTATTTTACCAATGTAGATTACATTACTTTGATCAATTTTTTCCTCCCCCAAATACAACAAACAATGTTGAGAAATTAATTAGAACTCTAGGCCTGACTTCTCATGGTCAAAAACAATTAGCAAACTTTTGTCAAACAGTTAAAGATAGATAGAACCAGAATGCTTGTTTTGTGCTATTTTCATTCAGCCTTTGCAGGAAATGCCACCCAACACACCAATTAATGTCAGTATTGGAAACAATGTGCTGGCAGTTTAGATATGAGAGCTTTTGCCTTTCTGTTCAACATGTTCAATCAGCTATCAACAATTGCATTCAGGAATCCTGTTTCTGTTGTTAACATACAGTATGGGTGATCAAAGAGATTGTCTGCTCATGCATCACCATGTAATTAGGTGTGTACACAAATACACATGCACACACAAAATCTGTCCAACCTTTAAAATACAGTGAGATGTGCTAAATATTCATTTGGCATCAGTTCCACGTAGACATTCTGAAGATGTGTGCAATATTTATTTTCCTCTGTCATGCTCTAAATGGAAAAGCACCAATGGGGATAGAAGGAAGAAAGCAGTAGGTTCATGAACTAAAGGACATTCCCCAAGGCAGTCATAACAGAACAGAGAAACAGAGTTGGAAGGGGACCTTAGAGGTCTTCTAGTCTAACACCCTGCTCCAGCAGGAGACCCTATACCATTTCAGACAGATGGTTGTCCAATCTCTTCTTTAAACCCTCCAGTGATGGAGCGCCCACAAATTCTGAAGGCAAGCGTTCCACTGAACGATGGCTGCAGCTCCCAAGAGTGTTGAACAACATAGTTAGGAATAACATATTTATTACAGCAGTAGCACTTAGACTTATATGCTGCTTTACGGTGCATTACAACCCTCTTTAAATGGTTTACAGAATCAGCATATTATCCCCAATAATCCTGGTCCTCATTTTACCAACCTTGGAAGGATAGAAGGCTAAGTCAACCATTCAGAATTGAATTGGTGTCAGTCAGCAGAATTAGCCTGCAATACTGCTTTCTAACCACTGCACCACCACAGTTCTTTTTCATTATTATCCATTAATTATAATTCAGGAATAGTGGCCATAGCATAACAGTCACTGAATGAGACTGGGACAGATAGAGAATGTATACCCCCTCCTATTTTACCTTCAGTATGTTCTCTTCCCATGTTTCCCCAGGTGGCCTTCCTTTTCTCAGTTTCTTGCTGATTATACCACACGTTAATTGTAGAGAGGACAGGAAGGAAGTTGACATTGATGGTGGTACGGTAGGCAGGAATTGTTGCCTAGGAAAAAGGGGCTAATGCATTTTTAAAGCCCAGATCATCCAGGTAAAAATAAGGAGGTGCTTCAACAAAGACCTCCCTATTATAAGTGTTGTGGGTGTGTGGGTGTGAGAGAGAGGGGGGGTAGACAAAGCACAGTCTAACTTGCAAGTTGCTGTAGCCAAACTCAATAAAAGTAGTTTTAGCCTTTCTGCAAAGTTGATTTTTTTTTTGGCCTGTTCTACCTTAACATACTCTTCATTCCTGCTCTGAGAATCATTGGCCCCAATCTGGGATGCTGCGCATATTTGTTTGGGTTTCTGCAAGTGTTGTCTTGCCACTGTTCTGAAGTGGATGTCCGAAGCTGTAGCCGTGTGGTAGCAAAATTAAATGCTAAAGAAAGCACATGAGGATATTTGTAGAAGAAAAACAGCAGGCATGGATGCAGATTCTTTATTTTGCTTGGCACACTTCTCCTGTTAATTTGAGTTCCCCTCGAGGTCAGTTTCTGGGAAAAACTGGTTCCGTAAAAACCCTGATTGGCTAGTGCTTGTACAGTGAGGCATTTCCTTTCCTTGCCACCTGGATCAATTTTGCAGCTTTTAAAATCTTACGTGTAAGAAGTGAGCGTGTTTAAAGGAAATTAAGGAGCTTTTGATTGCTTCAAATTTCAAGCATGTTTAAAAGAAAAGAAAAAGAAAAAGTGGCCTGCACAAAGTTTATAGAAAGGCTTGGCATAATAACCAGCTTAATTATTGCTAAAATTGCTGGCAATTTCAAGGGAAATGCAAAGACAGCAGGAAGCTCCGTTCATTCTACTTCTTTGTTCAAATCCCAATTACAGACATATTCCGCGTACAACTGGTCCAGGTGAGGGAGTTCAGAAGCGGTGGGAAGCCCCACACCACACCACATCAGAAGCTGATACAGTTCTTAAGCAGCAGGTAGCACTCTGTAATTGACACCTGCTTTCTGTCACAAGCGGCGGAAGCAATTACAACATCGATGGGGCTCTGATTAAAAAAAGGAAATAAGGCTTCTCTAATGTTTAGGAAATTCTATGCAGTCCAACTCAAGCCCTAATATCAGGGGGGGGAAATGTCCGTAAACAATATTTCTGTTTGGATTCTGCATTTTTTGCTTGGCCAGCCGCCTCCCAACAACACCGCTAATGCTTCTGCTTCCACTGGAGCAGGTGCAGCAGTTCCAGTTCTAGCGGATAGCTCCAGAGGAAGGATTTTTGACAGGAAACTTCCTTCCTAGAGTGGGAAGATGACAGGGTCATCCCCTCTTCTATCAGCTTCTGAAGCAAGGCAGATGGTGCTGCTGCAACTGCCCTTGCTGGAACCAAAAAGGAGGGGATGATTGGGAAGGCGGGCAGAGGATGCGCGTGGCTCCTTTTCCATTGAGTTGCTCCCTCTGCAGCATGTGAGGGAAAATAAAATGTGACAAGTTGACACCGTCAGTATCACTGCACTGCAGGCTTAGCAGAAGCATGATGGCTTTTCAAAGCAAGGCTTCAGAAGACTCCAGTTGACGGACAGCTCCCAGCACCCTTTTTGGTTCCTTCTTGTGATTCATTAATCATTAGAAACGCAGCTCTTCATGGCTCATTTAACCTCTGTTCCAAACATTTGTTGGATGTTCTGGAAATCTTTTATTTTCACACCTTTCCTTGGAATGTGGAAGATGGAGATGAGGTGATGGAGCAAAGCCTTTGATACAGTCCATCCTTCCTAAGCCAGACCCCAAGGGCTAGTAGTTTCTTGTGTGTGTGTGTGTGTGTGTGTGTGTGTGTGTGTGTGTGTGTGTGTGTGTGTGTGTGTGTGTGTGTGTGTAACAAGGGCCACAGTGAGTAGGGCAAACATATGAAACAGGTAGGAGGATCACAAGGAAGCAAACTTTGGACATTCCAGAATTTTGCTTGTTTGGGGAGGTTTTTTGTTTTTTAAATTATACCTTGCAAGCTGATCCTAAGGTTTAAACATTCATCCAGGCTATTTCCCTCCAAAAATAATGTAAAACATCATCATCAATAGTGAAATTGCTGGGTTTCAGTGTTGAATCAGAAAAAATCCAAAAGTCACCAAGAAGGCACAAAGATAGACCACATATCTATCATGGCCCACGGAGTTACTTACGGTATTCCCTTCTTAAATAGTGGCAACAATCATAGACATCTAATAGCTGGAAAGTCAGTGTTCTTTCAACCTAGATTCCTCCTCTCCTCTTCCTCCTCCTCCTGTTTGGGAAAAATCCATTCATTACATTTTGATCATCTGGATTTTGTTCTTTATATTCAAGCCATATTCTTATTTTTCCTCAGCATTTACCACTTTTTTCAAAACATACTTTAGAGGTGTGTTTTGTATGTTCTTCAATTACCTTCAAGTCTTGCATTAACTTTACCATTGTTGGAAGAAATATCCATCTGGGTTCAGTTACAAGTGGGGAAAAAGACACTGGAAACATGGAGACTGTTTGGAAAGATGGTTTAATGGTGGGCAGCAGGAGAAAAGGGGGATCACATGCTTTGAAGATGTTGAAGAAGAAAAAGAAAGAAAGAAAGGCGTTGCTAAGAGTCCCTGAGTTTTTTATGACCTCTGTTGGGCCCCACCCTAGTTTCCTGTTCCTGTGTAAGAAATGTATCCTGATTGGTTGTCAGACTCCCAGGGGATAGAGGTCTTAGCTAACCTTTTAGACTGTCTCCCAGGCTTGCTTGAGTGCTGGCTGATAATTTTCCAGGTGGTATGTGGTGAGTTTCTGTTTGCTAGATGGGTCTTCCTAAAGGGGGTAGATCTTTCTTATGTAGAATAGACTGGTTCAGGCTTTAATGGCCCATTGACAAAGGTGGGGGCTATTAAGAGTGAGTATGTTTCCAGCCTAAAAACATGTTTCTCCATTTCTCATCCAGGGAAATATAATATTCTGCCTTTTTTAATATTTCTTAAAATATTTCATTTTCTAGGAGAGGGGTGGGTTTACTTCCTACACCATATCCTTATTTCTGTCTCCTGTGACACTATCAACATTACAAGAAACTTCTTGTCAGTTTCACCACTTCTGGTTTTTCTGATGTAGAAGAAGAACCCTTTGCTTACAATAGGATTTTAAAAACCTCCAAACCACAGTGAGGTATGTTGACTGTTATTGCAAAGGTAACTTTTTAAAAATTCTTTCTGCCTTTCCACTTCCTTTCAATGAGAAAGGGATGCGGCAGTAGAATGTGGCAGTTTCTCACCTTTAAAATATTTAGGGATTTCCAAAATCATACAGTAGTTCTGATGACACACCGTTAGTGATTGACAGAGTGTAATCTCAGGGGAATTCTTTAATAAACTCCAACATCCCTTTTCCTTATTCTAAAAGGACTTTAAAAAACAGCAATGACAGCAATCTGAAAAGGAATAAATGCCAGTTCTATTTCCAGGAATCATGTTAAAAGGTTCCATTTTTTGTTCCTGACATAGAAGAAGAATTATGATTTTTTTTATTTGCTTACTCCTCTGGAGAGGCTTCTAGTTGTACAGAGCCATGATTAAGTGGGCGATATCGATTTTTACAAGGTAATTTTCAAGCTTCAGGCATAGAAGACTTCCTTACCTTCTGCACACAATGAACCAAAAATAAGGGGGGGCTGCTTTAGTAGACCACTCAACTAATACATTATATACTGTCCCTGAACAGAAAGGGCAATGAATAAGAGGTTAAAATTATTAGTGGAATGTACCTGAAGCTGTATCTAGGGCAGAGGTTGGAAAATTTTGACTGCAGGGTTGCTGACATTCCCCAGGTTTCTCTCTGTAGTCTTCATGTGCCCTGCTGACACTGGCTGTTAAAATTGTCAACAGAATTTCTGGCCATTTACAGGTAGAAAAAGCATAGAAATAATTGTGCAGATCCTGAAATAGGCAGTGCAAAACTAAATTAAAAAAACACCAAAGAAACCCCCAATTTCCCCTGTAAAAGTAACACCACCAATATGTGTGATATATCCAGTGGTGGAATTCAATTTTTTTTACTACCGGTTGTGTGGGTGTGGCTTGTTGAGCATGGCTTTTCTCGGTGTGGCAAGGAAGGATACTGTAAAATCTCCACTCCCTCCCCACTCCAGGGGAATGTTACTGCAAAATCCCCATTTCCTCCTGATCAGCTGGGACTCAGGAGGCAGCGAATAGATGGGGGCTGGGCCAGTCAGAGGTGGTATTTACCGGTTCTCTGAACTACTCAAAATTTCCACTACCGATTCTCCAGAACTGGTCAGAACCTGCTGAAATCCCACCTCTGGATATATATCTCCAACTATTCTGCGACTCTCAGTCTTCCATTTCCTTGTTAAATGTAGCCCTTTACCATCAAGAGCTTGTCAGCTTCTCATCTTTAGACTTTTTTTTGTGAGGTTCTATCCATAAAAGTCCCTGGAAGGAGATTTCGCCAAGTACTTCTCCTAAATAAACAATTCCCACCATGGGCTGGGATTTAGATAGTTACAGATCTCTTCAAAATCCTGCCACTGTGCTTCCTTATAGGTGGATGAGGTGTCCCTTTGAATGCACCAGGCCAGAATACTATTAGTTTAAAAATTCAAATGTATATGGCTTCAAGAAGAATCTCAAAAAATCGTTGATTTAATCAATTAAAAGAATAACTTACTAATTACACTCTATTATATAGTCTTTTAATCTCCCAACTTTGCTCTTGTGCTTAAGTGGCATGTCTTTCCCTAACATCCTTTCCAAATGCAGCTGCCAGTCAGAGGTGCCAAAATATTTCTGCTATTAGAAACACTTTGAACACTTGAAATGTTGTGGTGTTTTTTTTTTTACAGGGACAGGAAATGCACCGTAAGCATGAGACAAGCCAGCTCTGCTCTAACATTAGTATGGCACAGGAAGAAAAGCCACTTATTTACTGTCATACAGAAATACCTCCAGCCTAGCAAAAGAATGATGGCACAGCCATTATCACTGATCACTCTATGCCAGTTATTATGAAGGTCTGAAAACTGTATTATCCATGAAAGCTACAGTTACCAGAGTGCGCCTTTTATGAACCTCTCTAGTATCATTTTTATTGAAGAGTGGTGCACAAGCCAATAAAACTGTGTGAACCAGTTCAAATCAAAACTTTAGGTATCTAGCTATAAGTCATATGACCAATGTGAGGGTCATAATTTTTAGTAAGTTTAATTCATTCCAAGAAAAATCCTGATGACTTTTAGAATATTGGAGACAAGTCATCAGGGAACAATGGTTCAGACATCTCAAAATACCTTCTGGGGAAATCTAAAGGAGGAAAATAATGTATGACACCAAAAATATGTTAGGAACAAGTCTAAAGTGAACACACAGACTTGGTTGTCAGTGTTCTAAACATCATCCCTGATCAAATCAGACTCCAAGGCAAAGCATTCCTCAAAGTTCCAATTTATTAAGAAAGACATGTTGGCACAAACTGGTGAAACCCAAATCTGAGGATTTGCAGGTTTCCCCCCCTTAGTTGAAAGTTCAAGATCCTGCCCTCACACCCACAAGTCCGTCACATGGTCCAATCTCTCTCTGCCATGCTGGCAGGTTCGCCCACCTCATTCCAGTCTGGTGCGAAGACAAAGGATGACCTTGGCATTCTAGAAAGAATGTTATTATGGCTACATATCTCCAACTCCACACTATCCCCCCTCCCCTTTTCCCACAACAGAAAAATGCATAGTAGAATAACATAAAGTGAGGCAGGCCAAAGATCCAACAGACATAAATGTAGGCCTGACATTGGCTGTATGGGATATGCCTGTAGTTTTGTCTATGAGTTTCAGTTCATGAAAAATAACACTGGTTCATCTCAAATACAGCACAATCATTCAAATAAAATGTTATCATTTGGCAGCTTCAAAACTTGGATGAAATCTTGCCTTGGTTTATATAAAAGACCTCTGGCCCAGACAGAGGTGTGTTTGGTGAGACATCTTAAAAGCCTCCAAATAAGAGTATCCTAGAACTAATTTTGAAAGCAACACAAAGAGCCAATCCAATTCACAGTCCTTTTTTTTTTTCTTAGAGAAATTACACTTTATAACTAATTCTTGCCCTTACAAACTGACTATATCGTAACTTATTAACTGAATCAACTCCACTTGCTGTGAAAGCCCAAGGATAGCCTCCAGCTTTCGTCCCTTTCACTCTAATTATCAAGTGTGTACCAGATTAAATTCAAAATGAAGTAGCGGGGTCAGGAAATCTACTTAAAGTTTAATGGAAGTTAATGATTCATTGATCAAACTCATTTATGTCTAATTAAAGCCTTCCTGCATTGGAAAAGACAAGGGGGAAATTTTTACAAAGCACCTCCCTTCCTGCACGTGGCAGGATAGAAAGCTGGAGTGAATAGAAAATGCATGGCATCTGGATTCTGTGTTTCAAGAGCACATGGCTTGGCTGAAACCATGCATATTTGAAGCATAATTATTTCAGATGACTTCACCAAGTGGATTCTTTTTTTTTTTTACAGGGCATTGCCAAAGAAAAAAGTGGGATCCAGCTGCATGAAGCCAGATTGTCCACTAAGCTTGTGCGTATCAGAATCAAACCCTAATAATTAAGCTCTGAGAGAATTACAATAATTAGATTGCTCACAAACGGCAAACTCTCCAAACTCACAGAAATGTGAAATAATAACAGTTTGGAAATGGAAGCAAGGACTCCATATACATAATGGCAAACTTTTTAAAAAAAATTTTTTTTTAAGACTTCTATTTTTCTTTTTTAAACTGTAGGTAGTAATTTTTCCAAATTTAAGAAAATAGTCATACTGCCTTTGAAATTCACAATGAATGGATGAACAAACTGTCAAGTATATATGGGATTGATTAGTTTCTAGCCTAATGCCTTAACCACCACACCAATCTGCCTCTTAATAATATTTAACAGATTAACAGAGTTGGAAGAGACCTTGTAGATTTTCTAATCAAATCACCTGCCCAAGCAGGAGACCCTACACCATTTCTGACAAATGACAGCCCAGTCTCCTTTTGAGAGCTTCCAGTGATGAAGTCCCCACAATGTCTGAAGGCATATAATGTGGTTCATTTCCATAATATGTTTTAACAAACATCGTTGGAGGTGAGAATGTAAGGAAGATGAGCTGTTTATAAGTAAACACATAATTTGAGGCCCAGTAGATGAGAAATCTAGTTCTCTGGATTAAAAATGCAGTGGATTCTTTCAATTTTGAAATCCCCAGAGACAAAAACCCTTGAATTGTTGTCAAGGAGCTGTCCAAATATTTTCTCCAGTAAAGGAGGCAAGGTCATTGAAATAGCTTTGCTACTTTCTTTTCAGAAAGAAAAATGACAGTTATACCATAAACTACTAAGAGAGGGGTTATTGCAATTTTGTTTGAGATTGGATATATAATTACCAAAATCTTGCATGATAGATGTTTGCTGTTTACCTTATTTTTCTTAAGTCACAGCTAAAAACAATACAATGGAAGAGGTTACTGCACACATTCAATGTACTTAGCAAAAATCTGCCACACATAAGGTCATCAAGTTGTCATCTGCAGAAAGGAACCATTGTTTCTAATTATTTGTTCCCAGGCAGCATAATCCTAGTGATATCTAAATTTCAGAAGTTGTAATCTGAACAGGGTAATTTTTCTCCTTGGGAAAAGCCTTTGCAGGGGAGAAAAAAAAATCTTTATATGAGTCTAGTGTAAGCTCCTCCTCATATTCAGTGACTGGGAAGGAAGTGCATTCAGCAGATTCTCAGCCTGCTCCTCTTTTCAATGCTTCTCTCTAATTACTTCCAGTGTCCAACTTCAGATGTCAGAAAGAATACATTTCAGAAGCTTCTAGGGAGGTAATAAAAATATTCCCGACCTCTCACGCTTGAACATTCAAAGAGGTATGCTGAAATGGCTGATAGATCCCAGAAATATTTTTCAATAGACCACTGGATAAAGCATGGACATGCAACACTGGATATGATGCCTTGGAGGCTGCCCATCTCCCCAGTTCCCCAGTTTTAAATTTTAAATTCTTTTCAGTAAAATAATGCTGACAGGCTGCACAATGTTTACATCTTCAGAATCATCTGCACTTCCAGAAAAGTCTCTCAGCAAGGTAGATTTCATAGTGTTCATAGCCAAACAAAATGGCGGGTAGCTGAAACACACAGAGTGCCTATCTATGCAGAAACAGGATGAAACAGACAGCATTAAGGTGAAAGGGAATATCCTGGGGGACTTAATGGGATGGAGATGAACATCCCTTCTTATACATTGATATCTTATGACAGGGCCAAACCAATATTTCTGCCCTGCTATCATCAACTGCTCTGATACGTTTGTCCAATGACAGCCATACTTAAAATGTGAAGTAGGCTGTAACTTAACTGTTAACCCTTTAAGGTAGTCCAGATCAGGGGTGGGTTTCTCTTACCGTCCCCCGGTTTGGGTCGCACCGGAAGTGTGTGTTTTGTGTCGCTTCTGGATATAAAACCCTCTTGAGGCTTTGCGCATGCACAGAGGGTTCTTTTCAAGGCAATTTTGTCCCAGAGTACTGATTTCAGGCCGGAGGACTGGTTTGGGGGCATGGCTAGCCAGCCGCCACTGCTGGTTCAGCAAGTGGGAACAAATTTCTAGTGAACTGGTCTGAACCAGCAGCAACCCACCACTGGTCCAGGTGAAGAAACAGACACCATGTGGGTCCAAAGCTACTTTTATTAGAACAATTATAGTAACAAAATCAAAGTCTAAATGTGCTTCCCTTCCTCCCTCTTTTACCTTCATGTGAGTTTGGGGAAGGGCGTGGGTTGTCTGAAGCCTTATCAAAGCTTTCTTGGTCTGGGCTCAGGCCAGCTTTTTCTGCTTATTGCTTTGGTAATGGAATTTCCCTACTATCTTCTATCTTCTCTACTCTCTACTACCTTCTCTATTCTCTACTCTTCCCTGTCCTCCAAAGTATCCTCTATATTTTTCTACCTCTGGAGTGAAGCAAAACATTTTACTTCTTTTAAGGCTGCTATTCACAAATAAAACATGGGCCACTTCTCTGTGGAAGGATCCCATGCTAGTGAAAAATGTTTATAATTTACCAGGGAATAAACTGCAAAAAAAAAAACCTTCCAAGGAAATGAGATGGAAGAATAATTATTTTGAATTTCTGCCTATCATTCCTTTGTAAGAAATTATTGGAGGACGTAGAAACCCTGATCCCATCCAATGTGGCAGTTCCCTTTAGCGCAAGTTCAGATAAGAACACTCTTATCTCATTTGCCTTGATGTTATCCATTTTTGATGGATGTAGTGAATCAGGGACCTTTAAAAAAATTGTAATTACTCTTTTGGAAGATTTACATCATCTATAGAAGGTCATTAGCATGTGCCTAATATGCCTGAAGTACCTTTGAAAGATTGAACAGGCCAGAAGCAAAGGTGTTTCAGGGTGAATAATTATTCATTGGTGTTATGATTTTCTACCCATTAATATTGTCTCGACAACTTATGCATCAGATATTGAATAATTAATAGCCATTGTAGCAGCTTCAGGCCCATAATATGACATAAACATAGATTATATTCTTGTATATTTAGGTGGCTAACAAACAGAATTAGGCAGCTAAAACAGTTCACTTTTAGAGCAGAGTTAATGCAAAATGGACTAATTTACATTGTATTATTATCAACCATGTAAGGGAGAAAAAGTTAAGCCTCCTGAAATTTACATTTCAAATAGTTTTTTTTCCTCCTCATTTTATATTGATAGATAAAATATCCATAGGCAGGCAGGCAGGCACATGGGAGCCTATAAAAGTACAGAAATTAGGAGCCAGGTCATTGCTGCAGTCTCCAAAAACTAGTCTGCTAAGGGAAATGGGCTGAATTTATAAAGTTTAAAATGGTTGTCTTGGTAGTTTCTGTCCCCACCCCACCCCCAGCCAGTCATACGGAAACATTAGAGGAGTATTATATGATATCCTGAGGTACTTGACAGAATTACAGTACTGAAATAATTGGTGTGGGATATGGCCAGGGGAAAGCACTAGGAAAAGGATAAAAGAAAGGAATACTTGTAGTTTGAAAACCTTCTGGGTCACACAACATTTCCAACTCTGAGCAGTGGGCTTGGCAATTAGAGTTATATTTCTTTATTGCATATGTATAACACACCAACCAATATATATAGTGGTTGTGTCTTGATTTCTAGTTACTACTGTTAGGAATGCAGAAATTTTTTATTTGTATGCATCACAGTGAATTGCTTCAGAAAATTACATAGGTTTCTGAACAAGCCTAACAATCATAACAAGAAAAATACTTTGATAATAAATTTAGAAGGTGAAACAAGGAATATTTCCCCATAGGCCTCCGCTTCTTTTTGAGATATGCAGTAGAAGAGACAAAAAGGTCATAATATTCAGATACATGGAGATAAAATCAATGGCTAAGGCACAGGCACAGAGCACAAATGTGTGTCTGTTTAAAGACTATAAACTCATTTCAACTGGGCCACTTCAGTTCAAATACCTCTACATGGTGCAAGTTAATGAACCAGATCCCATGATACCTCAGAAGTAAAAGGAGAGAAATCTGCACTCAAATCTCTAAACAGCTCATTGTAGGAAGAAATCTTTTCCCTAAGTCTAAAAATGACAGTCATACAAAGTGAAGGATTATTCATGAAGTCTTCCAGAGGCCATTTTGATTAAAGTATCAGATCATACTACTCAATATAGTACTTTCAATAATCAGGTCAAATTGAGGATTAGCAATAAAGAAAAGGTTAGAGAATCTCAGTATTGTAGGTCAGGATGGGGGGGGGAAACCAGAATAAAGTACACAAAAAAAAAAATTTTCTGCACTTACTCAACTCTGCCCTGAAACCAGAAAAATTCCACCACCTATTTTTAACATTAAAAGTCTCATTTGATCAGATTGTACAGATTTGATCTACACTGCACGAGTCAAAAAGAGGGCCGTGAAAATATTTACTGACCCCCTCGCATCCTGGACATAGATTGTTTCA
>JANHFT010001599.1:141138-154227 GCA_032467955.1 Pseudoxenodon macrops
TGTTTTCTTGTTTTTGTCCCCAAAAACTAGGTGCGTCTTATACTTCGGTGCGTCTTATACTCCGAAAAATACGGTAAGTATTGTGGAAACTCATGAGGAGAGTTACTCATTCTTTCCTTTTGTGGTTTAAATTTTTTTTTAAAAGAAACCTGAAGCAGCACACTTTGTTAGCCATTATGCTACTGCTATGGGATGGGTTCATCCATCCTGCTAAACTTTGATTTCTTTTAAGTTTTAACCATGGCTTGTAGAATAAACTACGGTGGCCTGGTTCTTAAAAATGCCATAATGTTTTAATTAATATAAACTTAAGTCAAAACAAAAACCAATCACATTGTAATTTAACTTTAACTTAGCCAGCATGCTTTGAAACTTCATGGTTGCCAAAGCTGTCAGCTAATCGCCTCTAAATTCAATGCATACTGCCAAGGGACAGATTCAACTCATCTTACACAAGATCACCCTTGAAGCTGCACTATAAATTGTTGAGAGAGACTGAAACAGTTCTGACTATTTTGCACAGCTCTTTGGATTCATGGCCCCTTGAATTTTTGCCATGTCTCTTCTTTGCATGTGGAATAAACCTTATTAGATCTTCACCTGCATATATAAACCAAGTGAATTCTCTTCTGAGTAAAAATGTGTATTTTTAAATAATCAGCATTCAGCCTTTATATTAGTACATAGCAAGGAAGAACAAGATAAATTGAGAGGAGGTTAGAGAAAAAATATGAGATATTACAAGACACGAGCTGCCAAGCAGGAGAAGAGAAATTTGGTACTCCCTATTAACTATTGGTTGGAAAGAGAGATAATCAAATGTGCATTGTAAAAGTCATTCAAAACTCTGGGTGGCCTTGACATTTTTTTTATAATAATAGGGATAAAATAGTATTCTTCACCCTGCATTTTCTCATCTTTCTAAAAATAGTTTGTGCTTACTTCCTTGGTGTTTCCAACCCTAGTCATTTTAAGTTGTGGGGATTTGAGTCCCAGAATGCTCTAGCCAGCATTCCCAGCTGTTGTATTCTGGGAGCTGAAGTGCACACATCTTAAAACATTAAAGTTGGAAAACACCGCTTTAGATCTTCCCTTCCCTATTCCATCTTTTGTCTATAAATTTGTAGTGGCACTATAATTTACAATTATAGATGTACATGGCCATATCAAGAATAATCTAGATTCTCATGGGTTACTTGCTCCTGGATAAGGATACCATATGCTTCAGAGGACACATCTTCTGAAAACTTATTAAAGGGTTAGCAAAGTAAGCAACTCACTGTTATGCTCTGCTAACCTTCCTATTATACCATTAAACCAGGGCTAATAACATACAACCTGCAGAAATGGTTGGCTATAATTTAAATTCTGGCAGGAATACAGGAATATATATTCCTGTTTTCTGCTTTAAATTAAAGTGCCTTTTTATAGCTCTGTATCTTAACTGCAGAGCAAAAAGTCAGAATATTGGTTGGGAATAGAGTTTCAATAATCGCAATGTATCTAGAGCAGGGGTGTCAAACTGGTGGCCCGCAGGCTGGATGTGTCACACACTGACAACGCCCATCCCATTTTAGTGAAGGGAGGGAAGTCGCGATATGTCACGTGACAACATGACACTGCATGTTTGATACCCCTGGTCTAGAGAATGGAGGGACATTGACTTTAAGTGATACCTTTTATGCTGAAGAGCTGTCTCTATTTTACAGGCTAACATGCATTTGAAATCCTTTAGGGGATGACATTTGGGAGCAGGATAGATAGGCTTGAGTAAGAAAAACAACAGGTAAAGGAATATTCATTTTCTGAAGTTTTTTTCTTCACATTTTCCATCTTCACAAAGCAATTCTACTTTTTTTTTTTTAAATGTAAAATATATTATTAGCCCTTGATCAGCACATATGATTTAGCTAATATAGCTGGATATGCTGTACCTTCACATAGCATGTGACTTTAAAAAAAAGAGGAAGAATTGACCATCAATGCAAACAAAAACTGAATACATTGAATAAAGGCCATCTTTTCAAAGAGGAAGTTTAAAAATGCCCATGCCTTAGAACTGAGCGCGAATATGAAAACAAAGTTACAGCAAGTTAGATTTACAATCGTAGATGTACATGGCCAATCAAGAATAATTTAAACCAAAATATATATCCACTGATTTCATTCAGGGGTGAAGGAGTACCAGTAGAGCAAAATTGGGCTCTTATACAATACTAATAATTATTATAGTTCCAGCAATGGGATTGCAAGAAACTTGATTCAAGAGCATAGACATCTCTGCTACGGAAAAACGGAAGGTATAAAAGAAAATCCATACAAAGTTAGAGGCAGGTAAAAAGAGATTCTTGAGTTCCAGTACTCCTTCCAGATAATGCAGAAATGCTTCTGGGATCCCACACAGATGTCTTGTTTTAAGACTGTTTTCAAGGCTGGATTCTTTTACGGTAGAGATAGGCATTGCTCACTTGGTTCATGATAACCAAACTGGTGAGAATAGGGCACAGCACAATTAGATACCAGGAGATTCCAGTCACAGTTGTGGAAAACCACAGGGAACACATGCCAAGCATCAAGCTGGCACAACCAAGAAGATACCCAATCAGCCCTGATGTGGCATGGTACAGTTTCAGTTTGCCCAGTGTCCAGTTCTTCATTAGCTTGGGATAGAGCAGGACGAGCCCACCCATGCACTGCAGGCTAGCATATGCCACTGTCAGCAAACCAGTCTGGCCATGCCAGGTGACAAAGTGCTCTTTCCCATTGAGGTACTTGTTATAGGTAATAATGGCCAATCCCAGCAATGCACAGATGAGAGCAAGCAGCTGTAAAGCCCAGTGGAAGCGGACCTTGGCCTTGCGGGAGAAGGATCGGAGGAGGGAGCTCTCTGGAGAGAAAGTCAGCAGGGCCTCTGTCATCAGGAAAGAAAACTAGGAGAAGGGAAGACAGAAAAAGACATAAGGGTTTCCCACATAAAGGTTAGCTGCAAAAAATATTTAGCAATACTTCATGTGAAAATACAGATTTAGAGAGACAGTATATATAGAGAGACTCATTCTTGAAACAGAGCAGCAGAAGTGCTCTGCTATTTTTCCCAACTTCCATAGTGAAGAATTCGTACCTGCCCCTTTTATGTGCAACAAAGTATTCTGCCTTTTTGCATGAAGAGCCAGCAAATAGAACATCTTGTTATAAAAGAGAAGGCTGTACAGGTAGTCCTCAAGTTACAATCAGTCACCTAGCAGCTGGTCAAAGTTACGGCAGACACCCCCCACCCCAAAGGCGATTTATGACCTAATCCTGAAGTTATAGCTGCTGCAGTGACTGCAGTCATTCGTCCTTATGAACAACACAGTGATACTGCAATGCCCTCCTGCCTGTTTCCCTATTTTCCCCCACACACACACAATGGGTCCTCATAGGCCTTGGATCTGTTTCCCATCCTCCTCCTTGCTTAACTTTCCAAGAACTCCAGAGCTTGAGTTAGGGAAGCGGTTTTGTTCTTGGGGCATATCTTCCAAACGGCCATATTGAACTGTCATTCATAAAATGGCAGACACTTCCAGGATTATCCCACACGGGATTGTTCATAAAATGGCAGCCACTTTTGAGATCGTACCACACAGCCCAGCAATGAAGGAGTTTATTCTGTCTCCTAACATGGTCTGTACAGTGCTATGGAAAATGCCAGAGCTTTCTAAAGCATTGTGCAGTTCATGTTAGGGAACCATAATGGATAGTTCTGTTACTGGACCACAGCTGCCATTTCAGTGAGGCCACAAGGAACTTTGTGTTGCTAGGCAACACAGCCCAGCAGCAAAGCAATCCACAATGTGGCTGCATTAAAATGGCAGCGGCATCTGTGACGCAGCCACACAGTACAGGAACGCTGAGGGATGGTGTGGCATGCCCTTCTTCCCCAATGTGATGTACGGAGCTCTGGAGAGCTTCAAAAGCTAATTGGTGATGGGGAATGGGCAAGAGGCCAAAGCCCTGTGTGAAACCAGTGCGGGGAGGGAGAAACAGGCCAAGGACTATAGGGACCCCAAGGGGTGGGAAGCAGAGCATGGAGTGTTTTATGAGGTGAAGGAAGCCTTGGGAAGCCCAAAGCAGGTGGGCATGAGCCAGGACTTCCAGGACCTTCCCCCCCCCCCAATGGGTACTCTGTGTTCCGCTTAACAACCCACATAGTCATTTTAACAACTGCAGGGGTGAAGGTCATTAAGCGAGGCACTCTCTCGACTGTAATGGGCAGGTTATATTGTGGTCATTGGTCAAGGATTACCTGCATAGTTAGTTATTTGAGAAATGATAACTGATAGTAGGAGAAAGAAGTATTATGTATCTACTGCTTTGAGTTATTTATAAAAACAATAAATGCGAGATAAAAAAATCTAGAAAACATAATCTCATTTGTCCGTCTTACCGCAAGAGACATTAAGAAAGGATGCCAGGAGAACAAACCTGGAAAGGAATGAGAGCAAAATCAATCTTTGCTGGCTAATCATGGCTGAAAAGATAAAGTATGCTCTTTACATTCAGTTCATTCGTTGAAGTCTTAAAACATCCTGGTGTGAGATAACCCGACCCAAGGTTTCTATCGTAGCTGTGCCTATGCTGATACTGCATTTGGGTGTCCCTGGAGCTACCAAAGGTAGAGCCACCAAAATCTGGAAGCTAATTAGGGACAATTTTCATCCTGTTTTCAGACTGGGTACTTTTAAGGGTAAAAATAGAATCACAAGGCTTTCATTCACATTCCTAAATTCTCCCAAATTAAACAAAAAAGGGTCAACAAGTAATTATTGTCCTTGTATCCTTGTATCACTAATAAGATTTCTGCAGCTAAGAAGTGAAAGCATAGCCCAGGACAGAAGAACTCACATGTCCACAGATTGTGAAGTACAATATTAATATGTTGACTGAGAAACTACAAGTAGAATAATACTAAATATGCCATCATTGAAAGCCTATTATCTGTGAAAAAAGTAATTTTGAGGTTCTTTTGAATATGAATCTAATAATCTCTTGAGGTCAAGGATGAAATAAAACATATCTATGGAGAATTTTAAAAAAAGAAAACAGATTATTATGAAGTAAATTTTTAAATGCTAATTCATGAAACTTTATACCACATAATATTTATAATAAGGTAACATATATTCTCAGAATTAAATGTTAGTCAGTTTGGTCTAATGGTTAAGATACAAGGCTAGAAACCAGTAGGTCATGAGTTCCATAGTCCTGCCTTATCCATGAGAGGCAGATGGATGACCTTGGGCCAATCATTCTCATAGCCCAATTCACTTCAGAGTGGTTGTTGCAGAGAAAATAGGAGAAGGAATGTGTGTTGGATATGTTCTCTGCATTGAGTTACTTATAAAAAATAATGACACAGTACAAATAAAATAAACATTATTATTTTGATAATTTTGTTTCCTGTGATTCTGCAAAATGATGTACATTCTCAAAATTCTTTATTCACCATAGAGAATGGAGCTTATTCCATGTTAAGCCTTTGCATTGAAGGCTCTTATTTCACTGTCATCTTCCTTTCACTAAAAGAAATTTATTACCTTTTTTCGCAGAAGATACAGAACTATAACTAGATTAGAGAAGACACTGAAATGAATGGATGAACTTAGTGGGATGAAGCTCGGTCTATGGTCAATAAAACAAAAGCAAAGGCTACATACACCAACCAAATTCAGCACAGGCAATGCAGTATGGATGCAATCCAGTCATAATGACAGATGATTATACATTAAGCATCCTTATGGCTAGAAATTGGGAGACCATGACTACTAGTCCCACTTTAGATATGAAGCCTAAGAGGGAGATGAAGTGGCACTGTGGTTAGAGTGCAGCACTGCAGGCTACTTCAGCTGACTGCTAGCTGCAGTTTGGCAGTTCAAATCTCACTGGCTCAAGGTTGACTCAGCCTTCTATTCCTCCAAGATGGGTAAAATGAGGACCCAGATTGTTGGGGGCAATATGCTGACTCTGTAAACAGCTTAGAGATGACTGTAAAAGCACTATGAAGTGGTATATAAGTCTAAGTGCTATTGCTATTAATCCTTGATTATCTTCATGTATTTGCCCCTCCCACCAATGTACTAGCGAAGGTGAAGAATGCCCATTAGAAGTAGTGGGAGTAGCTCTCAGAGGGAGAGAATAATGGGATCTAAGAATAACTATTGATTTTCTCTCACCTTGCACTTGCCTTCTCTTCTTTTTTCTGTAGCTGGTAACTCTTGATCATTGTTACATCATGTCACTCTGCAAAATAAAGACAGAATACCAGACAACAGTCATAACTTAAATGTCTTTTTCAAGCAGGTTCATGTCTGCACATTGAACTGAAGGACCCTGGAGCTCATTCTTATGGGGAATATTTCTCTAACCAGTTTTCCTGAGTATTTAAAAAACAGAGACCAGTAAACAATCCACATTGAGGAACAAATTGTTTATTATGAAATAGACCAGGATGCAAGCCCTCTACATGATGTTTACATATGACTGATTATAGCAATAGGCATTTGATTGGATATGGCAATGCTTGGTAAAATAATGGCTGTGAGATAATAATATAAAGCATTCAACAAAAACTGCATTCAAGGTGCCATTCTTCTAAACGTTATCGCCTAGCCATCTTGCATCCCAGAGTTGTTCTCACCTGTTAGCAACTTTTCAGAGTTTAATCAACATTCTTGTGTCAAAATGTTTTACAGCTGAACTGACAATTTTATTTCCCCTGGGAAAAGTAATTAAGGGAGGAGGGCTATTATTCTAACCATCATCATATTTCTTCTACAATCCCCAGCCAAAATATCCTGGGGCTTCCACCATATTTTATTCTCTGCAAGTAAGAGGCTACTTGGCAATTAGGAAGCCTTAGAAATGAATATATATATATGCATAAACACATACGTGCACACAGATATACATGTGTGGTTAATATATGTTTACATGCACATGTGTTTATATGTACATACATCATTACATATAAAGATAGTTATACATATTTATAAACACACATTTAGGTCTACCATCCTACCTTACTTTTCAGAATTCATCTTTCTTTTATGATGGTGGAAAATCTTGTGCTGTAGGTTCAGCCCTAACAATATATAGTACCATAAATCTCATTTCAGTTGTAACTCACGCATATCACCTGCCAGCATGCTAAAAGAGAACCCCTGCAGAAAAGGTTACTTGTAATTGACCTGGCAGAGTAAAATTCAATGCTTGGGAGATGTGTGTTATAAAACTAAGAATAATTTCAGAAAGTGGGAAAATATTTCCTCAAATTCACAGCTGACTTGAGTTTTGATGTGGCATAGGGTTCAGATCTGTATTCTTATGAATGAACTTTCTTACCGTCTTCTTACCCTGTACCGGTCCAGTAGCTGGGGAAGCCCCAGAGTTAGTAATGTGGTTATCTACCACCTGATGTGGTAATAATGTGGTTTCCTACCATCTACTGAGAGAAATAAGTAGCTCTTAGAATGCTTGAAGTCAGCTGGGACTTGAAGCTTGTTTTGACCTCTTATAGGAGCCTAGTATATAGGTTGCTTGCATTAGGCAGGGGCCCCTATTGGGATTGGACTGAATATTTTATCAGCCCCCATTTTAAAAAGTCAACTATTCCTCAGGCATACTGTGCACTTTGCATTCCTAGAACTGTTAACTTTGTTGTGCTGTTATGCATTTATTTATTTATTGAATTTATATAGCTGCCCATCTCACCTGCGTGTGACTCTGAGCAGTGGTATTCTGTACTCTCCAGCTATATGAGGGCTAAAAGTTAACCTCAATACTCCATCTATTACCAAAGCTCCAACATTTTCTGGTCAGTCATGTTCCCAAGACTGGAAACTATTCCTCCTGAAAGCAAAAACATGTTATGCATTATGCTATTGCTTTTTGCAGTATATAAAGATCTGCCAAAGTTCCTGCCCTTTAAAGATGCATGCAATAAACACTCATTGACCGACCTCATGACATGATCTTATCTGTCAGTAATTCCGATCACTGCCTGGCTGCTGTACTAAATTAGTAACTACTTGTTCTGGAAATGTATTTTCCATAAATAAATGCCGCTATTGTAATAAAGAATTCCACAAAGCTGAGATCCCAGATCAGGTCAGCATCTTACACAAAAATAATCCTCAAAGTTTCTAAATCCCAGACCCATACAGTAGATCAGTGGTCCCCAACCTTTTTACCTTGGCGGCCCAGCATGAGAGGGGGATGTATAAATGGCAGGCACATGCACATGGGCCCAGCTCCATCCTAACCCTAGCCCTCCACTTATGTGAACGGAGCTTCACACATGAGAAAGTGCTCACACGCAAAGTTCTGCTCATGTGAGTGGAGTTTCGCATGCACGAACACTTGCCCACAGATGTGGGTTCTGAATCTTCTAACTGCTGGTTCACTCAGGGTCGCACCTCGAGTGTGCGCGCAGAGCAGTAAAAATCCAAGATGGGGGCAGTCACGGAGACACTGACAGAACTGGCTCTGTAACGTCATCACGGAGTTACTACCGGTTCTATAGAACCGGATAGAACTGGTAGGAACTCACCTCTGCTTGCCCGTCACTCGTGTGGTTTGAAACATGGCAGTGGGCCACAGCCCAGTGGACTGGGGACCCCTGCATTAGATCATACCCTGAAGGCCAATTGCCTCCAGAAACTATACTTACTTACCACAGAAAAATATAATTGAACTCATCTGAAAAGCCTCACCTTCTTTATGGTCTTCAAGATGGCAAAAAGATACCTTACACCACCTGGCTAATCTGTTGCACAAAGCTGGATCTGGAAAGGGTACTTTGAATACAGTATTAAATAACCCCAAGAAAATGCACAATTCTCTCAGGTTGCATTTAATTTACTAATACTAAATTAAATCAAACCCACTTTTAGTGGAGTACAAAGCTGGAATAAAAAAGTATAAAATAAGAAAAAAAAGTTGGTACAAAACTTATAGAATCTCTGTATGGAATATAAAGTAAGTTTTCACCTTTTCATACTGCTGGTATTCCATTCTTGCTTTCTTTGTAAACAGTTCCATTAGTGACTCAGTATAATCTTGTGACCTTCATGCCCCATGCCTTTATTTTTTTAGTATATTAAGTCCATATCATTTAATTTTATAATAGTTGCCTTCATTCTAGGTCCTCTCACAGAAATTGGCAACCATGAGAATGAAATATCAGTATTTATGGCGTGTACTAATCCCCTGTTCCTTCACATAGTAGATTTTTTTAAAGACCATGACATAAATAACATATATGAAAAGGAAAAAAACCTAAGTGTTT
This sequence comes from Pseudoxenodon macrops, assembly GCA_032467955.1. Taxonomy (NCBI): domain Eukaryota; kingdom Metazoa; phylum Chordata; class Lepidosauria; order Squamata; family Pseudoxenodontidae; genus Pseudoxenodon; species Pseudoxenodon macrops. Next base: position 150,464 of record JANHFT010001599.1, read on the forward strand.
ATTCTATTGATGCTCTCATTTTATTTGAAGTTTTTATGGGTTATCATATTCATTGTGCTGTGAACACCTTTGCAAAAGGAAACAATATATCCAAATATATTGTTGAATATGTTTCTTACCACTTTGAAGTAATCTTGAAAGAGAGAGAGAAAGAAAGAAAGAGAGAAAGAATACAATCCTTGCCATTGTATCCTTGCAGCTTTGCATACCCAATGCTCTCTAACTCGTACAAAAGATTTCAACAAGTTCAGCATGCTTGGCCTGCACATCAAAGCTTTTGCTTTGTGGCTCTTGAAACTTGCTGAACTTAAGATTTCACTCAACAATACTAGTCACCTAAATTAAATCTTCAGGTGGTGACTGAATGTAACAGGTTAAGCTGCTGGAAGGTTAAATAGCTGTACAGACACAGATATTTGGATTAGAAAATATTCCTGTGCTCTATGCAAGCATCAACCTTCAACCTTTGCTTTCTAAGCCTCCATAATGTCTCCTCGTTCTGCGACCGTTGCTAAGTAAAAAAAAACCTGTTCTTTAGTGTGCATTCCTTATTCCTCTTCTAATCCCCCACTCCCTATTCCAGAGATGGCTTCCTACCGGTTCAGACTCTATAGAGTAGGTAGTAAGGCGCTGGTGACATAATGGTGATGTCACGGAACTGGTTCTGGTCTGTGGATGGCGCCATCTTTTTTTTGTAATTTTTTTGGGAGGGGATTTTATTTTATTTTTTTGGCATTTTTTCCCCTTTTTTTTCTTCTGTGCATGCGCAGAAGCTGAGTTTCCAGCATTGTGCATGTGTCACCATCTTGTTTTTGGCTTTTTTTGTAATTTTTTTGCACAGCACATACGCACACATGAGGCGCGGCCATGTGGCGCAGGAGGAAGCGAACCAGTGGAGACGTAAGTTAGAATCCACCCCTGCCCTATTCCATTAATCTGGGGGCAAACTTTACTGTAGCCAGAGACATTCGGTGCCGACTGCAATATCCATAACACAATTGAGCCTGTCCTGGCTTCCACAATTTCTCCCATTAATTATATCAACCTTTTCACTAGCTATAGACTAGTGCTGTTAAACTCACGGCCCATGGGCCAGGTGCGTCACGTGCTGGCCAAACCCACACCCAGTTTGGCGAAGGGGGGGGGAAAGTCATGATACATCACATGACGTCACCATGATGACCCGAGTTTGACACCCCTGCTGTAGACTATGTAAGCCAGCATTTGGAAAATCAGGATCAGTTGTGCAACAAGCACATCAAAATTATTATTTTTTAATTACTCAGTGGATGTGCAGAATTGGACTTATTGGTATGCTGAGCAGAACATCTGAATTTGCACCTTTCTGTTCTGTAAAAAAGCCATGCAGCTTTATCTGTCTCCTCCTTTTTTTTCTAAAATGGGAAGAGAACGGGTAGTTTTCATGGTTTCTTCTCTGCCCATTAATCAGAAGGACTAAGGCTGCTTTTCTGAATACAGGTAGTCCTTGTTTAGTGACTGCCTCATATAGCATCAGTTCACAGTTACAACTGTGGTTAAAAAAAACAACCCAAACTTTGTGACCGGACCTCACATTTGCAACCTTTGCAGATCTGTAGAGCAAAGGAAACTCAAGTAAGATCATAAACAGAAGTGTGGTTTCAGTCAATGCCCACTTCATTTAATCACCAAATTGCCAGTCCCAATTGTAGTCACTAAATGAGGACCACAATTCTACCAGTATTCTCAAGCATGATACTAAATGTAGAAAAATGGTAGGACAATACTATTTAGGAGGAGGAGGAGAATTTAAACAAGACAGATCTAAATTCCAATTCCTGTCAGTCTTTGTACACACTATACATTGCAATTTTTCTTTTGGATGCGGGGATGATTTTTTAAAAGGTTATTTTATCTTTGTCCCTATCACTTCATTCATTCAGATCCTTTTCAAGTACGATTGTTAAAATGATTGCTCATAATGGACAGAAAGCTGTTTCTTATCCTGACTTAGGTAAAGCCGTTTTTCTATTTTATTAGACTCATTAGTATTCTAGTGCCCTTTAAATGTCATAAGTTCAAGAGCACAGCTGTACATAATCCTGGAAATATTTCTGTTTGCTGTAATAAAGCACAAAGCTACAATTTCCTGAAACACAGATAAGCTGAAATGGCAGAATGTGGAAGGGCAGTAACTGGGACTCGTCGATTGGAAACCAAGATGGAAAAGAAGAGGAAATGAGTGTTTTAATGCTCTATTATGAGCATTGGCGTTTCTGTGTCCTCTACCTGAAGGACTCATCCTGATTACTCGTCTCAGGTACTCCATTCAAGAAGTCCAAGCAAATGCTACAACTTCCAGCCCTGACCTATCAGTTTACATCTTGACTGACAATATTCTACTGTTATTTTTTTTTCCTTGATGGAGATTTATTTGAAGATAGAAACCTATCCCTCGTCACGTTTTCTCTTACATAAATTTCCCTTATGTGGGTTTTAAAAAAAAATACTACCTCCTGCCCAGTGGTGGGATTCAATTTTTTTTACTACCAGTTCTATGGGCGTGGCTTGGTGGGCGTTACTGTAAAATCTCCATTCCCCCTCCACTCCAGGGGAAGGTTACTGCAAAACCCCGATTTCCTCCCAATCAGCTGGGACTAGGGAGGGAGAGAATAGATGGGGGCAGGGCCAGTCAGAGGTGGTATTTACCGGTTCTCTGAACTACTCAAAATTTCCAGTACCAGTTCTCCAGAACTGGTCAGAACCTGCTGAATACCACCTCTGCTCCTGCTTCCCACCCCACCCCCAAAAAAAGATTTTAAAGGAATCTGTGACTTTCACTTTAAGGAAAATACATTGTTTTTTTAGATGCAGTTCTTAGGAAAATTAAGAATTTGGCCAGAGAAAGAAGAATGCCAAAAAAAAGCTTCACAGAATGGCATTATCCAGCCACGCCATCCTCAGTTTTGCATATTGGTTGGCACAGATCTATTTCCACAAAAATTAATGATCATTTCTTTTCTCTCCTTACCTTATTATTTTTCTAAGCTGTCCTTTGCAAAGAATAGATTATCTCATAGGATGCATTCTAGCTATTTTTTAACATCCTAACTTATTTCTTTGATTTAAATACTGAAGGAAAACTTGATTGCATTTAAGCAATTTTATAACTTCAGAATAAAATATAGGCCACAATACTTGAAATTTCAGGTCCAGGTAAAAGTAGCTTCTCTGTATATAAAGGTCTGAACATTGTTAGAATTCTTTCAAATGAAAAGATAACTACACAGATTCATATAAACACAAACTAATAGTCTATCAACTTCCATTGAATGTGTATGCTCCATATAAAGCACTTAAAGCTCCCACAATAGCAAATGTTCATCTTTAAAAGCAAGTGCAATTTCTGTCACACAAAAGAAAATTAGCAGAGAGGGAGGCCAACGAGACAAGCTACTGTTTTTCTTGTATTAGTTTCCAGAGTTTACTTTAGGAAACATGAAAGATATTATCCCCTTTTACTTATTGCACCTGTATCACAAATTTGTCTGCTCCCATTGGAGATTGGATTGATTTATTAAAACAAAAAAGGGATAAATATTTTGTATCCAACTACAGACCATTTGTTGTGTTATTATTATTTTTGCATCCCTTTCTTCCATTAGTTGTTTTAGAAAAGGGAAGATTAGTTTATTTGTGGCATTCAACAGTCTCTCTCTCTCTCTCTCTCTCTCTCTCTCTCTCTCTCTCTCTCTCTCTCTCTCTCACACACACACACACACACA
>JANHFT010001599.1:204921-218555 GCA_032467955.1 Pseudoxenodon macrops
TCAGGTTTTTTTTTTCTGCGCATGCACAGAAGCTGAGTTTCCAGCACTGCGCATGCATCGCCATCTTGTTTTCTGTCTTTTTGGGGGGGAATTTTTCAGGGCTTTTTTCTACTGCGCATGCACGCGTGCACAAGACGCGCACTCACGAGGCATGCCCGCACAGCGCAGGAGACAGCAAACCAGCAGCGAGGTAAGTTAGAACTCACCCGACTATATCACTTGGTTAGCAAAAAGTAACCAACAAAGCATTTGTGAGACATCAGAAATACTTGTTGCTATTATTGATCCAGAGTACAATTTTCTATTTTTGCAAAAATGTATGAGTTCTCCTATGACAGTACCTGATCCCAGGAAAATGTAACAAAATATAAAGTTGTGTAGGCATACCTAGCACATAATTACTTCACACATATTATCATAAACGGAGAGAATTATATTGTATAGACATTTTAGTACCCTTTCCCAAGCTGCATAATGTGTAAGTTCAACTTCCAGAATTATCCAAGTGTGCATCGGTTTAAGGAAATCTGCACTTGCGTGTGAAAACCTTACAAATGTGCATTTTACTGTATGTTTTATACGTTATGTGAAAGTGTATCTGATAGAAAGCTTATAATGCTTGTATTCACACATCTTCATATGTTTAGAGTTTATCAGGTTGCTATAGGGTTATTTTCATGAAACATTTTGAAAACCTTGGTTGGTGATAACACCTTGGCTGATCTTGTAAGCTAAGCAGACTCAGTCTGGGTAAGTATTTGCATGGAGGACTATCTGGGAATTAAAAATACTAGGATTAAAAAAAAACAATCCCAAAGTGAAGCATTAGGAAGCCATTTCTGTACTTCTTATGATAAAACTTCATTGATTCAGTGAATGAATAATATTTGGAAGTGGTGGGTTAAAGGTTTAATGCAATGAGGCCACCCAGGAGAGAGGATGTTAAACCATTGTCTGATATCCCATGTTATTTCCCATGAATGAAGGCAAATATATGTGCCCCAGGATAATGTTGCAGGATCCAATCTGGGTCGGTCAGCGGGATCTGAGTTTTTTTTCTTTCGAGCTTTCAGACTCGTCTAGGCTAGAGAGAAGTTCCCTGAAGATGGGCTCCAGCACTAGTCCAAAAGCTCGGAAGACAAAAACTCTGGTCCCGGTGACCGACCCAGATTGGATCCTGCATGTTATTTAATTTTGTCAGAACAGGAAGCCATTCCATTAATGACTGTAGGATGCAAGTTCTCAGAAACCTCTGGGAAAACTAGAGAGACTACAGCAGAGGCCTAACTAAAAATAAGAAGCTAGTGGCAGAGGGAGATAGAGGGATTAATAACCAAAAGACACAAAACAGAGTCAAAGTAAAAGGAGGTCTTAAAAATCCCCAAACCATTGGCAGAATCTACTCCAGGGAAATTCTGTTGAAGCAGTTGGGAAAGATAGCTGACCAAACGATCTAGCATTCTGTGTTGTTGTTGTTTTACTACTTTGTGTTTTTTCCCCCTCCTGCCCTAAACTCATAAGGTGTAATAAATGAAGACTAGCTTGGTAGCCACAATATTAGCTAAATTCTGATCTTACTCAAATAAAGTCATATGATTTTCCTATTGGCCACATTTACCTGCTTCCCAAAGCTGTTCTTCCCCCCCCCCTGTATGTAGATCAAAACACACATGTAGATTATATGTGAACATATTTGAGAGTCCAAATTTTTCTCCCTGCAGAGGCCCATGTTTGTGTTAAGTGCCAGAAACAGTAAATAACAATAAGGAAAACTATGAAAATGTTTTCTTTTAAAAAAATCTGTATTCCATGATATTCACAACATTTGTGTTTTATCTATATTTATATATAGATAAGTATTGAATTAAAATTATGAACAGCTCTAAATATTTTATATATCATACATATATTTATAATTACATATCCACAGAAGATACCTTGCTGCACTACAGCCAGCTGTTAAAGCAGAAATAAATTTCATCATTGGCTCCCCAGATAGGCCTATATTCTGACTGTTGGTTTTTTTTTCTTTTTTTGCAAATGTATTTACAGTTTACTTAGATCATAATAAATGGTGGTATGCTCTATTATATAAACATAATAAAGATTTGGGTTTGTTTAAAATACAAAGACTGCAAATGAATACATGAAAAAATACATACCAGGTACATTATTTATAATTTATAAATGCAAAGTTAAGACCTCTTAAAATTATTGCACTTGAGTATTTCTTTTTACAGATTTCTCAGCAATCATTCATATATGTACACTTACATCAACACACACATACACACATACCACTCTTCCCCAACTCCTTGGATATAGTGGATATTGTTGCCTTGAAGTTGTATGTTCCCTGTATAACTTGGGTATACATGGATCAAATTTACCACAGACTAATTATGAATGCTTTGAGTGCATGCATTGAGTATACCCTCATATTATAACTGAGCACAGTTTTTGGTCAGCAAGCATAACATTTAGAAGAAAACTATTGTGATGTGTATTTGTTAGATTGGACTATCAAATTATAATGCAAAATTCTAAATAACAGTTAAAGGAATTTATGTTCTCTGAACAAATGCAGTCATCTTATACATGTGACACAATTTGAGAATTACATCGTAATTTCAAATTTCTGCAGAATGATGGAAACTGCATGATTTTTTGCAGGCCTGCTGCATTTTTTCAAAAGAAAATGTCATACCTTTTATTTATAGTTTTAGTGCTGGCTGAACAAATGACTCGTACATGCTAATACTACCCAGGAAAGAGAGATGTTTCTGGTTATCTATGTAGAATCATTGTTCCCCTGAGCTCCACACTGCATGCCGTGTGCCAACTGATTTGTATATTTTATGTCCCTTATTTAAAAGTTATAGTAGTGTACTCTTCTAGCAGTTCTATAGAGTACAAACTAAACGATAATTATAGTGGAATATTGCTGCCCACTTAAAAGTTTTAAAACACCTGTGCAATTTCCACCAAGCAAAATATTTGACATATTATGTATATTATGTTTTATAAAGGTACTACAGTCAAAAGCATTTCTGTAATTTGCTTTAAGTTGCTTTACCCCTGATAAGGTAAATATGCACAACAGTGAACTAAATGCCCAATATGGACATGTTATTTAGAACTTTATCGCATTTTACTCAACTTCTGGGAATCCATTTAAAATGAAATTTTGTATGATTGCACTAATCTTGTAGGTTAGACACCTTCCCCCAAACTGTGTATAGGATCTTAAGGACAAATAATTCATGAATAGTTTTAGATAACTGTTCTCATTTTGTAAAAGAAATATAAAAATAGAAGTCAACAGTTTTTCTCTATATTCTTACTGAGAATATGAAATCTAAGGAGATCTGATCCAGAGAATGAAGAGGAAAAAATAAGTTTCTTTACCAAGAAAATTGTGATGGTATTTTTAAAAAGATTAAAAATTTCTTTTCTCACATCTGTTACAGCTTGGTGCAAGATTCTACAGCAGAAAACAATTTATTTTGTTGTTCAACACCAACATTAATACTTGTAATTTACATGGTTTTTATATTACCTCTACAAATTATGATCAGCATATAGAATTCATTACCTGAAAAGATCCAGGTAATTTAATAAATAAAGATGCAGAAGTATCCTTAGTTGTAGCTTGAGCTGAGAAAATGACTTGGGACAGCAAACATATTTTCATATAACGAAGTCCCAATTAAAAAGTTATACCTACGGGTATACTTCACTAGATATGTAATACATTCGTAAACTTATTCATGGCAGTATTGTATTTTTGTCATACTTTCATATTTCAGTTCTGATGAAGCAGACTGTGGGCTGGAGTAATAAACAAATATTAAAGATAATTGAAGCTAAAATCCTATGATCCTAGGAACTGACCCTAGAATTACAACATTGATGGTTAAGTGCAGAAAATATCCAAAGGGGGTTAACAGATGCTGAAGAGAATCAATATAGTAAATTAACATTAGTTCACATTCTGAAAAACAAATATTTGTAGGAGACCTCTGCAGATTGCTTGATGGCAATCTGATGTCTGGCCAGTCTTTTTTCATGATTGTTACAATATACTGCAATCATCTGTGCAATGACTGGGAATAGGGACTATACATGCTACATAAGCTATAGGACAGTGATTGCTAACCTTTTTGCCATTGCGCGCCAAAAGCGGGAGGAGTACGGGGGATCACGCGCATGCGTGACCGCACCCATAATGCAATGCCCTCCCCCGTGCATGTGCACACAACCCCCCGATGCTGCCCCGCGCATGTGCGCAGGGCTCACTAAAACTACCTGGTAGGTCTGTTGGGCTGCTTTTTTGCTCTCTCCAGGCTTTCCTGAAGCCTGTGGAGGGCAAAAAATGGACCCAACAGGCCTAACCGGAAGTTCATTTCCAAACATCCGGTAGGCCCATTGAGTCCGTTTTTCAGCATGCACAAGCTCCAGAGCCTTTCCTGAAGTGAAAAAGGCTTCCCCTGCCCTCTGGAAGGGCGAAAATCAGCTGGCCGGCACACACATATGTGCTGGAGCTGACAGGGCAACGCCTTGCATGCCCTCAGATATGGGTTTGCGTGCCACCTGTGGCATGCGTGCCATAGGTTCATCATCACGGCTATAGGATATGTAGAGGGTGGTAGGCTGAATTGACCAAACTAATCTATCATATGACAAGCCAACATTCCCAAGTTAAAACTTTTCCTTAGTGCTTTCTTAATACTCTGCTAATTCTTATGTTGTGTTCTCCAACAAACACACCTATTGTGTATGTGCATTATGTATTCATACACACAGTTATTCAGATAAATCAAATGCATTAACATTTTGTGTATGCTTGCGTTAATACTTCCTTGCTTGTGCCACACAGTAATAGCTGCACAATGATAAAAGAGAGCAAGCTTAATACCATAAAGTTTAGGCAAGAGAAAGTTTTTTTTTCCCCAAGAACCTACACCTTTCAAAGTATCTGTTAGGGCACAAAAAGTAAAATCTACAAATTAGACATATGCTAAAAGCCCTAGCGTTTTGTGCAATTATATTTCTAACCAGGTTGTGCACATTTATAAATAACAATATTTCAAGAGTGGAAATAACCATTCCCAACCCCCCCTGTGCTACTAATCTCTTAACTCTCATCATTCATCATCATGATTGTTCAACAAGATCTGGAAGGGTCCCCATCTCTATTGTATGTGCTCAGTTGTAACGCAGATTCTTTGGATCCTCACCAGTGGTGAAATGCTACCTACTCGGTCCAGTTTGGGTGAGTAGGTAGCAGTGGCCACCAGTGGTACCAGAACTAGGGCCGGCCATTGCATGAGGCTCCGCCCACCCACCCGATTTCCGGAGTTTTTTACCCTCTGCACATGCACAGAGGCTAAAAAAGCATGTGTGATGCAGGCATACTTCCGAAACGGTAGTGAATCCTCACTAATAAAATAATTAATTCAAATGACATTGATATATATAACTTGTATGATATCTTTCATAATTAATCAGCTAAAAATACAATTATATTCCAGAGAGGTAGCCATGGTAATCTTATGCATGAAAAGCAGAAAAGGAACAAAGAGTTATATGCCCACAATCCATGTTAGGATCCATATCTCACTTTATAAAATCAACTATTTGCTTTCCAATATTTTCTTCATTTGACTCTTTCAGCATTTGATAGTTACGTTCCGACCATTGTTGCATGGCGCATGATAGCTTATGAATCCAGCACATGTCTGCATTTTGCGCATAATGTTGAAATGGGGCATACAATGGTGATGTGTTTGCCGAGAAGGCCTATATGATAGACCCATTTAAATGTATATGAATATATCATATACAAGTATATGAATACTCATATACATATATATTCATATATCAAGTATATGAATGAAGCCTACTTCAGCAGGAAGACTCTCCCACCAAGCTAGAGAGAAACAAAGAGAGGCAGAGAAAGAGAGAGAGATTTCCATTCAAGTCAGTAGAGCTGTTCACACTGAGGTCAGTGGTGGTAGGATTAAACCTCATGGCTTATTGATACATTGTCTAAAACTAGATTAAGGTTAACATGTTTGCAAATATACTTCTGCAAAGAGGTATAGACATTAGGACTGTACATACTTCAAAACTAATTTGGAAGAAGTTTTTTTGGGGCCTCCTAGGAGCACATCTCCTCTCTGCTATCCATTTAAAAAAAATATCAGGGTTTTGTGTGAGCCTGGGAGAAAAGAGACATTGTCCCTTTAAGGAACCAATTTCTTAAACTTAATGCAGCCACAACTTGTTTCAAGTTCACAAGGCAGCCTGAAAAAGGACTATTTCTAATTTTGCTCATCTAAGGTTTATAACACTTCTTTCGATTTCTTTTTCTCTACTTCACATTTTCAAAGTGTGTACAGCCTAACATATATGGAAATATATCACATAATGAAATTATGTGCAGAATTGGGGCCAATATCAATACAGACTTCATTCACAGTATGTAAGAGCAACGGTTTAACATATCAGCTTTCTTGTTCCACAGGCAACAGGTTAAAAGACTAGACAATTTGTTTTAAAGGTTTTTGGGTAAATGGAGATTCAAAGTGAAAAGTAGAACAGAGCCTACCTGGTGCTAATGAGCAAAACAGAAGCTACTAAGAACATGTAAGTACCATTATGACTTCTGGAGATTATGACTATGTCCTGAAGGTCCTATTTTTTGTGAACTAAGCTGGGATTTTGATACATCCATCTGTAATATTTGTTTAAACAATGACTAGCTTTTCCTGACAGATTTCCACTACCACATTTGAAATTTAACCCGTTACAATTACTAGGGTTGAAAAAAATGGGTCTTTAGGTACCTAATGTGATACTTACAACCAGAGGTAAATATTCTGTTTCCAGGGTAGAAATGGACCTTTCCCCTAAATGACAAAATCACTAAAGAAACACTGACATATTTTTTCCCAACGTCTAATGGGTGCAATGAAGTAGTTGCTTCATGATGCTTTTGGAGACTAGTATCTGGAAATTAAACCTCCTGTTTGCAGCAAGATAAATTCAAGTACTGTAAACTCAGTGACAGTTTCTGCCCCAGAGATTTTCTTCTGGTGTTCAAAGATCAAACAAAAACATTTACCATATCAGTGTGGAAATGTCCTATTACAGTCTAGACTTCCCCAGGTGAACCTGGTATTTAAGCCAATCACAGTATTGTGTAATAGTACGCAAAAGTACCAGTGAAACCTCCTTACCACAAAGACACAATTTAAAACCAAGCCTAGGTTAGCCTTCCCAGCCCAATCGTTTTAAAATTAAGGCCTCAGCAAAATAGCCTATTAAAAAGCCAGTCTTTTATATTTACAAGCCGACTTTCACTTGAATAGTTGAATCTTGTGTTCACATTGTATCACCGAGGAAAAGAAATTTGCACTCCGCCTTCCCACACTTTGTATTTGCAGAGTTTGTCCTTTTAAAAGGCTAAAATTTGTGGAATAAAAAGCCTTAAACGTGGATCAGTCAACAATCTTCACAGGCAAAGAGTCAGAACAACTGGATTGGGAGGGTATCCATCCATAAGCTTCTTCCCCTCGTATCACCTTTTCCCATTGTTTGAGATTTTCCCTGGAGAGAAAGGAAAAATTACTCACTTTTCAGATACTTTAGTGATATATCAGTTATACAAGAAACATTTATAAAAGGGGATGTCATGATTTCATCTGATATAAGCTCCTCCTTCACAAAGGCAGATTGTGACCTTGATTAATTGATTAATTGTTCAAACTGATAACCGAAATGTATCCTTCTTTCTAGATTGGTTCTCTAGACTAGGTAACATGTTCAGTGCCCAGAAACATGAGCAAGCAAACATCCAAGCTCAGAGAGCACCACATATTCCATAGTTCAACTCCGAGTTACATATATTCTCTTCTATTGGTAAAATTAAAGAAGTTATTAGACCCTCTTTTAAAGAAAATAGCCCTTCCAACTCTATTATTCTGTTGCACCTGATATAAAGTACATCCCACTTCTCGGTTTTTTATAGTTCTGAAGAGTTTTTAAGTAGAAGTAATAAATAATCCTTATGTAGAAGTAAGATTATTTAAGGGTTTTTAGTTGACCATTCAAATCAAATTTATATTTACCTGCAGGCTCGATGGAGTGGTGTTGTGGTCGGGAGGATCTGTGCAAGTGTACTATAGCAGGGCAAAGCTACAGCATTATAGAACCCAATCTTGGGGGAAAATCAAAAATCAAAACACTATTAGTCAAATATTATTCAACTCAAAATTTGCAACAGTTCCTTTGCTAGCAGACTGTCATATATTCTCACTATATTTTATAAATAGCAATAGCACTTAGACTTACGGTATATACAGCTTTCCAGTGCTTTACTGCCCTCTCTAAGCGGATTACAGACTCAGCCTATTGCCCCCAACAATCTGGGTCTTGATTTTAACTGACCTCAGAAGGATGGAAGGCCAAGTCAACCTTGAGCCTCATGAGATTTGAACTGCCAAATTGCAGTCAGCCAATAGTCAGCAGAAGTAGCCTGCAGTACTGCATTCTAACCACTGGGCCACCACATCTCTTAAATGTTTTTTCCTTTCTGTTACAAAACTGAAAGAAGCTAATAAACTATCAATGTTCTTTTTTCATAGCTCTGGATTTGTGGAATGAATATTATTCACCGCCAAATCAATAACTAACATTGAATTTTACAAGGGATCATATTAGAATTTCAGTTATGCCTAGTTGTTCATAATTAATAAATATAGGCTTTCCTTTTCCTTTCACTATTTTTAAGGATAGGTAATTTGGATCATTTAATTGTTTAATAGTATCACTAAATCTGCACATTAACACTGAAAAAAGTGTTGCCTTATGGGGGAGATAGGTGGCATAAAAATTAATAAATAAAATGATGTTTAGTCTATTGAGAATTATGAAGAGTTTATTACATTATTCTGCATTTTTTTAAAAGAATGAAAAGCAAACACAGCAATATTTAAATAATGAATACATATATCCAAATTAAATCTATTGAAAACCTATTTTAGACTTACCTGACCCTGAGGAACTTCATCTTTTTTATCTCTGTCCATCATAGGTATAGGTTGAATACCTAACTTCTTCATTTCATCACCCTGAAAGAAAAATACATTCATTTATTTTTTAATTATTCAACTCCCAATAATAAAAATTAAAGATATGGGGGGGGAAGGCAGAATTCTGAAGACAAACTTTAAGTTCTTATGCAGACACACTTGGTGTCTATGAACTGTTTCTTAATTTATTTTTATTTTTTGTTCCTGCTTTTAAAATACGAGCTGTTCAGGGTTGTTTGGAGCCAGGTGACCTCTCAATTACAAACAAACAGATACACAAACAACATCAATATTTCCAATAATCCAATCAATCTTAATTTTCTGTTCAAGTGTATACAGATAGATAGGGAAATGAATCAATGATGAAATGCACAAACCTCAGCCCAAAACTCTGCGTATATATCATTGGCTGTCAGTCTGGTAACATGCCATAATTTTGTCACAGAACACAAGTCACAAGATGTCATCATCAAGCCAATCACGCGATCCCTGGAATATAATAACTTGTGTAGCTGAAACAATTATTTGCCTTTTGAAATATATCCTATAAGTAATAATTGATATTGAAAAAAAATCTTGATTCAAAGGTAAAACAGATCAGTTCAGATAAAAACACAAAGAAAAAATAAACAATAGCACATTCAGTACTAAGGATAATGAATACTATTAAAACCATTCAAGAACCTAACGGATGCCTTTTCACAACATGAAGGTATCTGGTAAATCTAGTTTGGAAAAAATACTGCCACAAAGCCATACCATACCACCAAAAAGACTCTAGTCATTAGCTGCCGAAAGGGAAGATAAAAAAGCAACAAAATTGGTTACTGTAGTTTCATACCAACTCAAATATATTATAGCATAACATTGTCCAAGCAGTATGAAACAGCGTTAAATAAGAGAATAATGATTGTGTGATAAAACATCCTTGAATCTTGGATTCATATTCACCTGTATGGTGAATTTATTGACTTTGACAGATTTTTCTTAATCTGATGTTGTATAGCTATAGATCTCTGAAGATCTTAAAAATTGTATTCTTATTGTAGATATAACTTACTATGCAAAATACTTTATTATGCTAATAGCCTCTAAAAATAATTTCACATAAAGTCCATGTTATATGCCAAGCAAGGCTATAAAAATTGAGATGGATTCTTTAAAACCAATGACATTCTCACGAGGTGAAATACATCTATGCAGTTGCATTTTGTTAACCTAATTTTATCAGAGCATTGATCCCAATTGCAATACGAATTGCTGTTGGGTGTCTTGCTTTCTCTTTTACTTTTATCAGTAATAATTCAGCATTTTCCATTTTGAATAGTGGCCATTATGAGCACAGTTAAAAGGGAAAAATGGACAGGGATGGCACTCATGACAATTGCCTTATATAAAAAATTTTTTTAAAACAAAGCATTAATAAATAGCATAGAATAAAGTAATCCAGACCCATCAAAGAGTCTAGAAAAAGAAAATCTCAACTGGCAACATAATATAACGTATGCTTACTTTTGTCATCCCCGTTTTTTATTATTAAATATATTGTCCTGAATCAACTTTATACAAATCTTAACAAATAAATACACACAACCTGTTTGGTTATTAAGTGGAGCATTTCAAAATAAAATGGTGCAATATAAAAGATGAACAGATTGATTCCAGAATGCTTCTGGGGTTCAATTTCATATAAAATTCAATCTTAAATCTTATACACATCGCAGCACTGTAAATAATTTTTCTTTGTCCTTTTATCTATGATTAACGAATAGCATTTAGACTTTTATACTGCTTCACAGTGCTTTTATAGCCCTCTCGAAGCGGTTTACAAATGTCAGCATATTGCTCCCAACAATCTGGGTCCCCATTTTATCCACCTTGCAAAGATGAAAGGCTGAGTCAACCTTGAGTCTGGTGAGATTTCAACTGCCAAATTGCAGGCAGCCAGCAGTCAGCAGAATAGCCTGCAGTACTGCACTCTAACCACTGTGCCACCACTACTAAGCCTCAGACTTTCAGATAACTTCAAAATTCTTTAGTCCAGAGTGTTATTGAATTTCAGTAATCTAAAGAACTTTAGACTGTCTTTGTCATTAAGACTATGAACAGATAACAATAGCAATAGCACTTAGACTTATATACCACTCCTCAGAGCTTTACAGTACTCTCTGAGTGATTGAAACATCAGCATATTGCCCCCAACAATCTGGGCCCTCATTTTACTGACCTTGGAAGGATGGAAGGTTGAGTCAACCTTGAGCCAGTCAGGATCGAACTCCTGGCAGTGGAATGCAGAGTTAGCCACAATATTGCATTCTAACCACTGCAACAACCATACTCCAAACTCAAAATTATCAGAAAGTTCCTGAATGCACTGCTGAATATATACCAACAGTAAAATAACTCTTGATTGATTCCTTTATGAAGGTTTAGCGCACATTCCTCAGAACGTTTTATATATTGGACTAGTTGTATAGCCAAATACAGGAAGCTAAGTATTTAGTCTTCAAAACAAGGAAATATGATTGATACTTCAAAGCATAAATATTCACTTGTATTTTACCTGTGTGCTTGGTTTTTAAGGTTCAGTGATCTTGTTTGTTGTAACTCTTCCAGTTGCTTTCGGTTTCCAAAGTACAGAGCAAGGTCTGTAGCAATAATGGCTTTGCGGATAATTTCCAAGACCTGTTCATACTCACTGGAGTTCAAATTAGAGAAAATATTGTGGCCTTCCAGCTAGAAAAAAAGTAAAGCATATAAGGATATTGCTGTGAATAATTTAAACCTTGTTTTAAGTCTATATAGGGCCTATACAGTAGCTCTTAAAACAAGACATTGGATTTATATAATAAATAAATTTAATAAATAATAAAATAATTTATCTATATGCATTCAAAGAAACAATTATATTCATGAACCTTTAAGGACCTAGGACATTTTAAAGTGGTAAACAGATTTGGAATTTTGAAAACATGTAATGGGTCTGTTGTAAGTTTTGAGTGTAAGCCTAAAAGCCAAAACAACTTCTAAACCAGTTCCTAATTATTTTTATTATTATCACAATAAAATGAAAGTAGAAGGTAAATCTACACTTCCCACTGGGTATATTTAATCATCTCTGGTAGACTTGTGACAAAGCAAAGAAGTATTGGGACAGATTTTTGTCTCAATTTAGAAAATTATTAAATCAAATATAAAATTGAAACCTAACATTTTCCTTCAAGGACCATTAGATAAAGAATTTGAAAGAAGATTTTGAACTTTGTTATTATATTTGCACAAAAATGGAAAGACAGCTCAATTCCGACCATAGAAGAAAGGATGAAAAATGTGATGGAGCTGGCAGAGATGGCAAAATTAATTGAAGAGAAGCAAATTTGGCAGAGATGGCAAAATTAACTGAAGAGAGGACCTTATCTAGAAGACCTTGTTTCTACCTGGAAATTACTTTTGGAGTTTTGTTCGAACAAAAAAAAAGGTTGATCTTAGGTTTTGATGACTAGAGTAACTTTGTTGCTATAGAAATGGTTTGTATCTACTAGGAATCTAAAGCAAAAAGTTGAGTGGCAACTAACCGTATTTTGTATTCTACTTCATCAAAAGAGACAGAAGTCATTCTTTTTTTTTCTTTTACCCCTTTCTCCTTTCCTTTCTGATTTTCATTTGCATTTAACACCACAATAAACCTGAAGAAAAGCTTTAAAATATTTTCTCCCAAATTGTTTTTGCTGTCTTTAGCTTCAATTATCTCAGTTCATTTTAAGGCCTGTTATCTTTCAGTCTAACATCACTTTCTGGGGAATATTCTGAATCAATATCTTCAACACCTGCCAAGTGTGCAGATAGGGAATATGGCCTCAGCTGCTTTGCTAGCAACTTAGTTTCTTAATACTTTACCTTAAGGCAGCAAAGGCAACAAACATATAATACACCTTACTACTCCTGTTTCCCCCCTTCAACAATAAACCTGTGAGGTGGATTGGGATAGGAGAGAGTGATTGGCCCAAAGTCATCTAGGTGGCTACCTACGGCAGGATTAGAATTCACCATTTTGAATTTGGATGAATGGAAGTGTTTGTTTGTTTGTTTGTTTGTTTGTTTTAAAAGGCCATTTTGCCTGATACAAGCTTGATAAGAAAATGAAGGCAAACTTTCTTTTCTACCTGAAGTCTTCCTAAGATTGTTTTACAAATTTAATAAATCACATATTTAATTCAATAAATCCTGAACCTTAACCAAATATTTTTCTCTGGGTTTCAAACTTCGATTTTTGCACTTTTATTTATTTTAGAAAAACATACCCTGCTCTTAATTGTGAAATAAATAGATTATCTTAAAGGCAGAAAAGATTTGCCATATTATAGAATAGAATAGAATAACAGAGTTGGAAGGGACCTTGGAGGTCTTCTAGTCCAACTCCCTGCCTAGACAGGAAAAACTACACCATTTCAGACAAGTGGTTATCCAACATCTTCTTAAAAACTTCCAGTGTTGCAGCATTCACAACTTCTGGAGGCAAGTTGTTCCACTGATTAA
>JANHFT010001600.1:102471-115401 GCA_032467955.1 Pseudoxenodon macrops
AAGCCTCTGGAGGGCGACAAACAGCGCAACGGGCAAACTGGAAGTTTGGGAACGGACTTCCAGTTTGCCCGTTGGGCCATTTTTCGCCCTCCGGAGGCTTCCCTGAAAGCTCCTAAAGCCTCCGGAGGGCAAAAAACAGCCAAGAATCAGCTAGCCAGCACACACATGGACGCTGGACCTGACAGGGCAATGCCTCACGTGCCCTCAGCACGCGTGTCATAGGTTCGCCATCCCTGGACCAGACGGAATGCATATTTTAAAGTTTGCAGAATTATATATCCTTAGACTTCCTTCAAAGAACGTGGGACAATAGTCCTGCGAAGGAGCAAGTTTCCAGGAACGCTGTTATAAACCGTGACCGCATTACAGGAAGATGATTAAATATCGTACAACACCTTAAACTATCACCTTTGATTACACTGCGAGCTTTTGTTCCAAGTGCGATTTGATGAATGGTTTCCGCGCTGACAAAAAAAATATATATATATATACCCAAACACCTTGCACAATAATAGATTTCCTCCTCCCTTTTGAGGTGGGGCAGTTTTGAGATGTCGAGAGACTCCGGCCCTTTATTTTTTTTAATACCTCTTCATTTAGAACTGCAGATGTTGAAACATTAAGGAAAGCAGCAATTAGAAAAATCCATACTAAAAGAGCCGGATGGCGATTGTCTCCTGTATTTTGATTATGTATTGATAATCGGCCCCCACTTTTGAACTGAAAATGCTAAGAATGTAAGCCAGTCGTTAAATACACAGGAAAATTGCAATTCATTGTATCTGAAGGTCAGCTAACCAGGGAAAACTACAGGTGGTCCTTGACTTACAACCATTCGTTTAGTGGCCTTTTGAAGTTACAACGGCGCGGGTAAAAAAGGGACTTATGACTTTTTTCCTCCCACACTTGTGACCGTTGGCAGCATCTCCATGGTCACGTGATCAAAATTCCGGGCGCTTGGCAACTGGCTCGTATATATCTTCTAACAAGTAAAAGTCAATGGGGGAAGCCAGATTCGCCTAACAGTTGGGGTACTAACTTTAAGAACTGCAGTGATTCACTTTAACAACTGCAGCGACTAAGGTTGTAAAGTGAGGCAAAACTCCCTGAATAAATGTCTCACTTAGCAATGGGAATTTTGGGCTCAGTTGTGGCCGTAAGTCGAGGACTACCTGTATCAGCAGTGTTTCTGAAAGCCACTGCATATCCATCCATCCAGAGGAGACGGACATTGGCTGTTCCTGAAATAACAGATGGACTAATGCCGTGATGGCGAACCTATGGCATGTGTGCTGGAAGTGGCACGCAGAGCCATTTCTCCGGGCATGCAAGCCATCGCCCGTTGCTCTTCCATGTTCCGGCACACCAGCCAGCTAGTCTTCACATGCGCGGGAGTGCCGGAAACCAGAAGAGGTTAACCAGCTGCTCTTCTGGATTTCAGCATGTGCATGCGCACCGGCCACCTGGTCTTCCACTTTCTGGTGCGCGTATGTACGCAAAAACCAGCTGACCGGTATGCATGCGTGTGCTAGTGGAATATTATCTTCCCTGAGCATGCATGCACACTGGGCAGCTGCTCTTCCAGTTTCTGGCACATGCACGCGCACTTGTCAGCTGGTCTTTGCGCACATATATGCACCAGAAAGTGGAAGAGCAGCCGCCCAGTGCGCATGCACACACTGGAATCCAGAACAGCAGCTGATTGCTCTTCTGGTTCCCGGCACTCCCACGCATGTGAAAACCAGCTGTCTGGTGCGCATGCGCGAGCCAGAACCCGGAAGATTATCTTCCCTGAGTGTGCATGCACACTAGCCGGCTGCTCTTCCAGTTTCTGGCACACTTGCACCTGTCAGCTGGTCTTTGCGCACATATGTGCACCAGAACCCGGAAGACCAGGTGGCCAGTGTGCATGCACGCTCCAGAAACCAGAAGGGCAGCCGCCCGGTGTGTGCATGCCCACCAGGTGGCTGCTTTTCTGGTTTCCGGCACATGCGCGCAAGCACATGAGCGCACTTGGTGCCAAAAGGATCGCCAATGCTGGACTAATGGAAGAAGCAAAAGTGGGCTTACCAAGGGAAGAACTCCCTCAAAGTCCCATCTTCCATCCTTCTCTCTTTCCGCTTAAATGAATGGATCTAGTCTTTATCTCAAATTTTTAGATGAGAAAGACTCATCTGAAGGTTATTCATTGGCATCCTATCCAGACTAGCATTTTCTTAGATGAACAGGAGGTGCGCAAGGGAACTCGGCTGCATTCAGAAGATACTTTTAGTCATTCATGGTTGAGAGAGAGAGAGAGGCCCAATTAATTGGGCGTCTCTTTTGTGACACTGATGTTTGGAGGGTGGGAGGAAGGAAGGAACCTTTGATGCACCAGGAGTGGGTTAGGAGCGTTGACAACATTCTATTGTCGTTGAAATAATTAATCAATTTGCAAGTTATAGTTTTTCACGACTTGCCACCATCCTGTGCCCCGCACATTTAATGCGGTGTAGGAGGCACAGTGACAAAGGTGACACGGTGGCTCAGTGGCTAAGACGCTGAGCTTTTCGATCAGAAAGGTCGGCAGTTCAGCGGTTCGAAACCCTAGCGCCCCGTAACGGAGTGAGCTCCCGTTACTTGTCCCAGCTTCTGCTGTTCGAAAGCACGTAAAAATGCAAGTAGAAAAAATAGGGACCACCTTTGGTGAGAAGGTAACAGCGCTCTATGCACCTTTGGCATTGAGTCATGCCGGCCATATGACTGGCACGGAAACGTCTTCCGACAGTGCTGGCTCTTTGGCTTTGAAACGGAGATGAGCATCGCCCCCTAGAGTCAGGAACGACTAGCACATATGTGAGGGGAACCTTCACCTTTACCTTAGGAGGCATATTCTTTTAGAAGAAAGAATCATGGCTGCATTAAGTAGCCCCCTCCAGCTTCCTTCCTAGATGCAGTCTTTTTTCTTTTTTTCCCCTGCCTTCATAATAGATTCCACTATCTGAGGAATAGGTTTAAGGAGAATTTGCAGGTAAGGAAATTCTCCAATCAATAAGAAATCCCCTAAAGCAGCAGCCCCCCAACCAGTCCCCACCAGGGACCAGGGACATGGACAGAGATTTTTCCACGGACCGGAGGGGGTGTGCTTTCGCATGCTGCCTGCATCCCACAGATGGGGCTTCACTTGTTTGCGTGGTCCAGTTTATTGGCATGCCACGGCCCAGTGCCAGTCCACGGACTGGAGGCTGGGGACCCCTGCCCTAAAGGATCCTCATTTTCGCTATGAAATCTGCACCCTGTGGTTATGTGAAGTACATAGACACATATATTTTAGGGGAGTTTGAACTCTTGGTTTTCCTGATACTGAAAATGAAGCATTGTCAGTGAATATAGCATATAGCATGTCCTCTGATTTCCCGCAAAGTTTTTAATATACCGTATTTTTTGGAGTATAAGAAACACCGGAGTATAAGACGTACCTTAGTTTTTGGGGAGGAAAATAGGAAAAAAAAAACTGCCTACCAGGTAATTCATCTGGCTAGCATCCTTAGTCTGATCAGCTTCAGCACATTATTTTATCCTCTGGTTAGGGCTGGGGGAAAAAAAGCTTCTGAAGCACAGCTGATAGGGAGAAGCAATGAAAAAAGCCTGCAAAGCTGGGAAGACTGCTAGCACCTTGTTAGGGCTGGAAAAAAAGCTTAGAAAAAGCTACATTTGGAGTATAAGACTCACCCAAATTATCAGCCGCTTTTAGAGGGGGAAAAAGTGTCTTATACTCTGAAAAATATGGTAAGTAAGAACTGTGTAAGAACCCTTAGAAAGTGAACTGGCTGTTGAGATAGGCAGTTCGTTTTCAGATGAAATTAAAGAAACATATTCAACATCCTTGATGGTACAATAGTTGGTTTGGGAAGTTAGCCCCCCCCCCTCCCCATATAATTTGAATTCTAGAACTCCCCTTTACCTTCGTATTAAAGCTGGTCTTTTCCCGAACTCAGGACACTGCCTGAAGCACTGAGATGCATTGCCTGCAGCCAGAACGTCAGCTGGCAGATTAAAGTCTATGCCCTCAAAAGAAGAATATAGAGAAATCAGGACTTTGCTATTTGAACGCCATCCCTCATTGAGGAAAGAGACAGAGAGAAAGAAAGAAAGAAAGAAAGAGAGACTCCTGTAATGGAAACCATTCTCTTCCCTCAGGTTCTGTAGAAAGGAAGCAACAGAGGCGATCAATACGAACTCGCTCAGAATCTGAGAAATCCACGGAGGTTGTGCCAAAGAAGAAGATCAAAAAGGAGCAGGTTGGCTTCCTCCATGTAGAGAGTTTAAAAAAATATATATCATAGTTCATACCTGTTGTCACTTTTTATATTGATGCCTTTTTTTTTATTTAAACCCCACCCTCCCTCTCTCTCTCTCTCTCTCTCCCTATTTTTTCCCCCTTTTTTTGTGTTTTCTTTTTTTTTGGGACTCTCCTTCTTGAGATCCAACCCTTAAATCAACTCTGCTGGCCAACTAATTTTTCCACTGACAGCATATCGTTCATACTTTGGAGACCCGAGAAAATTGAGCTTCTCAGGAACGCGATATTTGTTTCTTGTTAACGAGCTGTGTGTGATTTTTTTTTAAAAAAAATTTAAATGTTTCAGCGCGTTCTCTGGATTGCGCTCTGCTTTGTTCGCAGTTTAGCATAGCCACCGGAGCATATTGAGGTTCGACACTTGTGGTTTTGTTTTTGTTGTCTTTCCTTCCCCCCCTTTCCAAGAATGTAGGATGGCTTGAATTGGGGGGGGGGGTGGTGTCTAAGCATGGTCTTCGCTTGAAGGCCAAATGCCGTCATGCTGACAGCAAGCAGGGAGGAACATAATTCTGGGTTTCTATGGAGATTGTCCACCATCCAGGTCATGGTTGTCCCAAAGATGCTTTTCTGTTTTTCAAGAGGCAATTGGATTTTCTGGGTTTTTCTTTTTCTTTCTTTCTTGGAAGACGTTTCGCTTCTCAACCAAGAAGCTTGGACAGAGAGGATTGCTGCTTTGAAAGAGGGGTTAAAAAGGCCATCTGTGTCAAAATTGAACATCTCGAGAGAGAGGGAGGGAGGGATCAATCTACAACACAGTCCCTTTTCAACAGTTCAAAGAAGGCTCCGCACCCCATTTGCACCACTCGGGTGACCCTGAGGACACAGATAAACCTCCAGGTGACCTCAACGACCCTCTAAAAGGATGCAAATGACCAGCTGCCTGCAAGGAGTATCAATCCTTCCGTTCCCCACCATCCAGTCAGAGGCTGAAGAAGCTTCTTGGATGAAAAGCAAAACGTCTTCAGAGTAAAACCAGAAAGCCCAATTGCCTCTTGGGGGAGGAAAAAAGCACCTTTGGGATAATTCTGAATTGCCTTTTTTTCTTGTAAGAAGAACCACAGAGTATTTATTTTGGGGAATGGGCTTTCAGAAATAGCCAGTTGCCAGTAAGTTGCTTTATTGTGCCACTCATGCTGTCTGCGGATTCTGCATGTTTCATTTGGGGTTTTCTTGACCATTTGGGTATGCTCCGGGTTTTTTTTAAATTCAAAGGAAGATTTATTTTGGAATATCAAGTATATAACACACTTTCCCTAACGGCCCAAATCATTTGAAAAAATTCAAGACGGCAACTTCTAATAAATGTTACATATGGTGGTTTTTTTTCATTTTTTAAATTCTTATTATTTTTGCTCACTATGAAGCTAAACATCTTCTGTTTAAAATACCCAGTTCATTATTCCGGCTTTTAACTTTGGCTTTTCCTGGGTTGGATTTCCAAAATAGTTAGTTTAAAGGAAGAAAATTTCAACACAGGTTGTTGTTGTTTTTAATTAAAAAAAATAAAACACCTCATTCCCCAAGTAATTTTTGCTTGACTTATACTATG
Organism: Pseudoxenodon macrops; assembly: GCA_032467955.1. Classification (NCBI taxonomy): domain Eukaryota; kingdom Metazoa; phylum Chordata; class Lepidosauria; order Squamata; family Pseudoxenodontidae; genus Pseudoxenodon; species Pseudoxenodon macrops. The sequence continues at coordinate 108,360 of JANHFT010001600.1, forward strand.
GAACTAATTAAATCGACATAGTATATTGTACTGGTGTTTTCAGGAAAAGCATATAGGAAAGCTTAATGATGAAAGAAGCACTGTATTGCGTAAGCTTGAATATGTAATATGTTCAGAAAAGCATACTGATATTTTAGGATTCAGCAACCATATTTGTTCATATCAGTGACTTTCCAAATTAATTCTGCATCCTTTCAAATTTTAAGATGACAACTGGAATATTAATTTCGACTGAGAAAGACAAATGTTAATTCTGTTGCAAGTGAGTGATAGCAAAATACAAGTGATTGTCTAGATTTTATATTTGTATTATCAATTGTATCCTATACAAATCCTTCTATTGTATGTTTTTATCCATTGTACAACGAAATAAAATATTTTTCAAACATTATAGGACAATCCTTAATAAATATTTCGAGACGTGTTTCTTAACCTGCCTATGTAAATCACCTTATGGAGAAGTTTTTTATTTTCTTTTTATTTTCAAGTTACGATTTTTAGCCTTTAAAACAAACAAACAGAAAAACTAAAAGCGAGACCTTTTAGCCGAGAAGCATGCTTGCCACTACCAAATTCATAACTTGGGTGTTCCCCGGCTGAAAACCAACCTCTCTATGTAGGATCCAAGGCACAGAAATGCGAATGTCTGGAAGGGATTTCACAAGGCCACCAACCTGCCTATATCCATGCGCTGTGTCCAGGTTGCTTCCAGCTTTATAGGGACCTGCAGTGCATTTGCACTGCTTCCTAATTCAGATCTCTATACAGAGGAGAAGCCCATGTCTTCAGAAGCTCTGGCTTTAAAATGGGGCTGTAAGTTAAAACGTCATTTGGAACTTTTGAGCGTCCTGCTTTTCTCTCCTTTCATAGCTATCGTTATTTTTATTTTATTTTTTCTCCCCTTTCCTCTAGCTCAAGGCTTTGGTAGCTCGCCCTACCCCTAACCCTTTAATTGGTTCTTGGACAAAAACCCTGACACTTCACGCACACATTGAATGATTTTGAAGCAAACAGAGGCCCGTTTTATGTTGTTTAGGGAAGGCAGTCTTAATTAAATCCACAAAAAGAGAAATATATATATATATATTTGGGTTATGGGTGGAGGGGGGGAAAAAACCCTTAAATGTGATTCCTTATATACTAACTGCTTGCATTGAATTTACATTTCCTCCTTTGTAGTAGGGAACAAGAAATGTCTTTGCTAACCACTCATTTTCCTGTCTAAACAGGTAGAAACAGCCCCACAGGCAGCAGTGAAGACTGGATTACAAAAAGGTTAGTGTAGCTTTTTATTCCTTGTGGTTTGTCTTGTTTCTCGGTCTCTAAAGCTTTTTGGCAGACTTGTGAATTAGCATTCTGAGTATGCTGCCCGAATAAAGGTAGTTTGTTGTCACGCTAGCCTCTCCGTAACCAGGTCGTGTCAAAAAGGCAGTGAAGCGGAATCTCTGACAAAGCAGGCTTGAAAAATGCTCAAAACGAAGGCACCAACACCCTCTCTTAAATCTCCAACAAGAATAATTACTGGAGTGATGTTCCAAGCCTTGGGTGTGGAACAAGTGGTTTTGTTGTATATCAAGAGTTCATTTCTTCAAAAAGACCTTAGGCGTAGGGTTCTCCCAATTTATTATATCATGTGAAGCTTCTATCAGGCTGGAAGAATCAGGAACACACATTAAGCTCCGTTTATTTAACTTATTGCTCATACCTACACACAAGAAACTGGTCAACCAAAGACCAACACTAAATTGGGCTAGATAAGAGTCAACTATTGGAGAAGAGCAGGCGAACTGGAAGGCAGGGTTAAGCATGACATCAGTTTGGAGTCATTGCGTTGTCACAAGAGACCCAAATCCATCCTCCCCAGGAATTGCATTGACCCTTATCTAGCACCAAAATTTACTGTTAGTTGATTATATTCTTGTGTAGAGGTAGCAGTAATAAACTGTTCTCCATAGAGGGTGGAGCTAGCATCCAGGCATGGGAATTCCCGGATGCTATCTCCACCCTACGAGAAGGAGCGTATCAGGTAAGACCAACGCACCTTCTCTGCTTTGAATTCCATGAATGCTTCCAGTTATTTGCACCTGAGATCAACAGAATTCAAGAGGGGTTGGACCTAGACTGTTTACGGCAGGGTGGATTTGATTTAAACCAAGTCGATTTAAATCATTATTTAAATCACTAGTAAAAAGACTTGATTTAAATTTAAAATTTTAAAGAGCAACTGGCATCTCTGCTGTGAAGTTGTGTGAAATGCATCAACGCAGTGGATGTTATCTCCACTTACAGAGTTTGGGTTCATTGAACGAGTTTACCCAAAATGTAAATATTGCACAATACACAGCCTCACGCTACATGACTAAGCTCCATTTCCTGCTGAATAAACTCAATTATTAATGTATCTTCAATAGAAAACTGTCTTTAGACAGATTTCTTACTCCAAAAGCATTTTCTTAAAATAAATTTGATTTAAAAAATTGTTTTAATCCGATTTAAATTTTAAAAAAATCCGATTAAAATTTAAAAAATTCGATTAAAATTGTAAAAATCCATTTTTTTATATATTTTTAAAACAACCATTGATTTTTATCCACCCTGGTTTACAGGAACGTAACAACTCTAGGCTGATTACTCTCTTTATTCCATCCCCAGCCTCTTCCCCTACAAACGTCAGGTTAAAGGTTAGAATGGCTGGGATTTAGGCCAGCTTCTTTGGTAGTTCTTTGAAGTCCCACATTTGCCACGTTTCCTGTCCAAGCATAGGCTAGGATGGGAAGGGGAAATCTCTCACTCCTGCCTCCTTCCTCCAAATTTCTACCATCGCTGACACCAAGCATTTCTGCTTGCTTCCTCCAAGGCACTGTAGTGTATGTAATGAATGCCATTCAGATCTAGGTATTGAAGGATGTTTGATTTCATGTTAGTTTGATCATGTACATTCAGTGCTAATTGCTTCTGAGATTGCATATTACCTACGGGAAGGGCTAAGGCGCCTTCAGTGTTGTCAAAATAAAATAACCCAAACCAACCGCAAATCAGCGTATGCCTGATTCTTCAGCCTTTTTTTGGGTGTGTGTGTGTGTGAAATGCTATAAAAAAACGACGTTACGATTAAGCAATATTTGTTCCGATTCTGATTTTCCACTCTTGCTTGTGAAACCGTTCATCCCAACGTGTTCTTCATTGTGTGATTGCTTTTAGCTCTTGCATTGTGAGCTGCCTTGGGAGGATTTTAATTTGGAAGATAAGGTATAAATGAACAGAAGATATACCGTGTATCCCTTATCCAACACTTAATAGCATTGTTGCATTGGGAAAGCCCTGCTTTTAAAATCATAGATTAGCTTAAATGTTAACCAAAAAAAAAAAAAGTAGAAGAGCTGTAAATTTGAGAAGCTTTTAAATCAAGTGTGCAATTTGGCTAGTTCTCTTGGCATTGTTCTTAATTTTCTCTTTCAGTCGCTTACATATTTGAGGGGTCTTTTAGGATTAATTCCAGTGTGTTGTGTTAAGGTGCCAGTGAGATTTCCGATGCTTGTAAACCTCTAAAGAAAAGAAGTCGGGCCTCCACAGATGTAGAATTGGCTAACTCAGCTTACAGAGATACCTCCGATTCAGATTCAAGAGGACTTAATGATTTACAGGTATTTATTCGGCCCCAGCTTTGAAACGGACAAATAAATTTGATAAATGCGTTTCACAGATGGCTTTATGTTTAAAACCTTGCTAATCTTCCTTGAATATGTTTTGTTTGCAAACACAATTGTAAACGATGTACAAAAGCATCCCATTTTGACAACCAACAGATTTTTGACATCGGGCAAGTGTAAACAACGTTGACTTAAGTGCAGTTAGGTTACATTTCTGCTCCTCCCTTAAGATCTATTGAATTCCGTATTCTGAGCGTTATTGTTTGGTAGTCTTTTCTCTGCATTGAAAAAGGAAAATATAGGAAAATTAAGTGGAATTACATAAAATGCTGCTGCAGTCAAGGCTGGGAACAAACATGAAAATTATAGCTTTTAAACAAAACAGTGGAAAGAGTTGGCCCAGAACACTAAGTAGAACAGTTATAACCTATCACTGTTAGCACTAGCTTGATGGTGGTGGTGGGGTTAGGGCTGAAACATTGCTTTTCTCTGCATTGTTTAAAATTCTGTTCTACATATCCAATGTTTTTATTTTTACGTGGCAGGAAATAGTCAAGGAAGATTCAAATCAGAGAAATCTTGAAAGAGTATTTTATTTTCAGGTTGGCAAAGACAGAAGACAGTTTGGGGAGGCTTGCAAGAAGCAATGTCTCTATCCTTATTTTCCCATATCGTAATGATAACGTGATTATTATTTCTTAATATTCAAAATCCATCATTAATTGCAGGAAAATAAAACGCCGGCAGTATTCCCAAAATTCCTCTAGGTCTCACCTGAAGCTAAGGTGCCTGAGAAATTAAACACGGTGGGATTTTTAGAGAGAGGTTTTTTGTCACATATCCTGCCACCAAAAAGGAAGTGATTCATAACCAGCCTTGATCAGGGATAGCAGCAAAGCAATTTGGGCTAGAGAGAATTGAGAATAATCCAGGGAAGTGCTATAAGGAAATTAATAATACTGGAGGATACTCAATAGGGTAAGAAGAAGAGTAGAGAGAATACAAGTAGTCCTCATCAAACGACCCCTTGTTCGAAATAGTGACGGCACTAAAGGAAGGGGACTTACGACGCATCCTCATAGTGGCATCGCAATTCAGACACTTGGTAACCGGCTTGCAATTATGATGGTCGCAGCCTCCTCCAGTCACAGGATTGCCATTTGTGACTTCCACTGCCAGCACTGGGGAAGCCTGCAGAAAGTCACAAGTGGCGATCACATGACACCATGCTTAATGATCACTCGGGATTTGCTCAACGACCATAAGTGGGAGCGTTAGAGCCGCTATGGTGAGTCAGCATAATCACGCGCTTGTTGCACTTTTCAGCCATGTCACTTAACAAAAAAAGACTTTCTGGTCCCAATTAGCATGGTTACCTGTGAAGCTATTATGAGGACTCTACTGAAAGCAATAGGAGAGAGAGAGAGCCCCAGAAAGGATGATAAGACACAGAGAGGACAGCTAGTGGGATAGATTTCTTTGCCAAGGGGTGGTAAATAATTCTGGGTAGGGAAAAAAGATTCCTGACCATATTATAAAAGTTACGTGCATAAATCCCACACATGGGGAACATATTCAATTCCCAGTAGAGGACTGGAACCTCATACAATAACATCTAGCCATGTTTCCCCGAAAATAAGACTGGGTCTTGTTTTCTTTTGGGCCCCAAAATAAGCACTAGGGCTTATTTTCTGAGGGTGTCTTATTGTTTCCCCCATGCACAGAAGGCCAACTTCTTCTGCTTGTTCGTGGCGGGGCAGGAGGCTGCGCAGAGTGCCAGGGCAGCGGCCGCGAGGTGGGGGTGGAGCTGCCAAACGCGCCCTGCACCAGTTTACCTCAGGGCTTCCGTAGCCAGGCCATCCATTCCCTGACATCTGCCTCACCTCATGGTCGCAGCACCAACACACCACTCAGCCTCCTGCTTCGTTGAGGCCGCGAGCAAGCAAAAGAAGTGGACTGGTAGCCATGTGTGCTCCTACTGCACATAGCTGCCGGTACGGCTGCCACAAAGCAAGTGTTGGGGCGTGGATGGCCTGATTCTGGGGGCCCTGAGGTAAGCCGGTGTGGGCGTATGGGCCAGTTACACACACACACACACACACCATCTCACCTCATGGCTGTGGCACTTCAAGCAACCAGACAGAATGGGCGGCTGCGCAGGCTCTTAAGCAGGGCTTATTTTGCGGGAAAGTCTTAGGCGCATTCGTAAAACATGCTAGGTCTTATTTTCGGGATAGGTCTTATTTTTGGGAAAACAGGGTGACCCACATCTGATGAGTCCCAATAAGGCAAAACTGGCCATGTGGTCCCATCTGGTAGTCCTTGTAACTGGACACATGTTATTTTCTGATTTCTTCTGTTGGATTATAAAGCTGAAGGGTTGGAGTTGGGGAAATCTGCATTTTTTGGGGCCAGATTTTTCTACTGTTATGTCTTCGGGCTTCTGGGGTGCTTGGTTTCTCTTTTAGTGTCATTTATTTGTTTTCCAGTGAAAGAGGCATCTTATGATTAAATGCCCCGCTTCTCTCTGTAGACTTTTGTAATGATGATACTAATCAACTTTCCAACCACCATCACACAGTGATGAGAAGCTCCCTATGAAGAAGGCCAAACACAGGCTTTGACCTTAAATCACTTGTTCGATAGTTTTTCAAGAGGGTAGAAAATGTAGCATTTTTTTTAAAATGCTCAGTTCAAGGCTTCTTTTTTGGAAAATAGCCCTTGTGATTACCTATATAGTTTATTTACTTTACTTTATTGATTAGCCCTTGGGCCATGTCAAAGTGCAGAGTTCCAGACACAAATCATTACTAAAATCTGATAAAAGCAATTTAAAATGGAATTGGATTCAAATACAGCTTAAAATAAAATTGCAATAAAATACAGCTTAAAATGAAATTGCAATAAAATACAGTAATTTAATATATAGATAAATAAAATATGAAAAAATAATATTTCAGTAACACCCCTGCAATCTACCCCAATTGGTCCCACATATGCTAATCTCAACCGATCCGTTTTGCTTAAGTACTTTGCTGTGTTAAATGTTATTTTCAGATTCTGGCCACACATAAGGGAAGTTGTTTTGATATGGGGAGCTATAGCTAACATTTTCCCCTATGCTTCTCCTTCCAAATTTGGTAGAACCAGGATTTTGCAAAGAGATATGTTTGTTTAAACAGAATTAAGTTTTCTCATCCAGGCAATATATTCATCCTTCTGCAAATTCCGTCCCTTGGGTAGATGAGGTTACACCAAGGACGGCATTTTAACTGACCTAAAGTCAGAGCTCAAAGACGTTATGGAAATAGTTAGCCTGTCAGCGTTCCAAATATCATCCCTAAAAGGATCAGACTCCAAAGCAAAGCTTTCCTCAAAGTTCTGGTTTATTA
>JANHFT010001600.1:136944-148807 GCA_032467955.1 Pseudoxenodon macrops
CTGAAAATAAGGCCAAGTGCTTATTCCGGGGGTCAAAAGAAAATAAGACCCTGTCTTATTTTTGGGGAAACACGGTATATTCTGTTCCATATTCGCAAAGCCCAAACCATGATATAAAGCAGTTCTCGTTTGCACCGTCGAAACGGTGTGGGTATTTTCTTCCGACGCCTGGGGCTGATGCCTATTTGATCTCTCTCTCTTTGTTTTGTTTTTTTTCCTTCTCAGGCAAGTGGGAATGCCCGTGGCACCAGTGTGCCATCTGCGGCAACCCAGCGACTTCGTTTTGCGAGTTCTGCCCTCACTCTTACTGCAAAGATCATGAAAGGGGGGCCCTGGTCTCCTCGGCCTTGGACGGACGCCTCTGCTGCTCTGAACACAACCCCAAGGCCCCCGTGGCCCCCGAGTATTGGGGCAAGATCAAGCGTCGACTGGAACAGCAAAACCCGGAGGAAACCTCGAAGGAGTGAAAGAGGGCCCCCTTTTTCACGAAAACGCAACGACTCCCAACGTTTGTTCCCGTTCAGGGTGGCAAATCCTTGTGAATCTAGACACAGTGCCAGGAGACGCCTCCTCCAATCTGCTTTTTTTTTAAGAGCTGCCTCTTATGGGACTCAGATTAGGATCGCTGGATATCCGGGAAGGCAGTTAGGAAGGAGCCTGCGCATCTGATTTAAGATCCGTTTTCCTCCCCCCCGTGAAAATCGTGTCTTTCGGGCTCTCGAAGATCAGGAACGAAGCAACTTGGCATCCGTTGGTTTTTTTTGTTTTTTTTTTGTCTTGTTTTTTTGTTAAAAGAGGAGACCTTTCTAATAACGCCAGGGGGAAGGAAGGGTTTGCAAAAAGCAAAAAAAAAAAAAAGGACCTTGAATTTAAAAGTACGTTCTCTTGCGTGTAGAAAAAGAAAAGAAAAACATAGCAAAAATATTTATTTATTTAATTTTTAATGGACTTTTTTGAGGATTTCTGGTTCTAATACAATCAGTGTGTGTCTGAAGAAGAGTAACAGCACCAGCCTGCTATCTATCTATCTATCTCTCTCTCTCTCTCTCTGTCTTCTTTTTTTACTATTATTATTATTATTATTATTATTTTTTTGGCCTGTCTGGTTTTACAATTACGGGGTTAAAAACATCAGATAAATCTTTTATCGGGCAGTTCCGAAGCGAGATACCTCCATTAACTTCACGATGGCATGAGGGGTTGGGCTTTGTTTTTTGAGATGGTGCCATCCCTCTTCTATTTTTGAGCGAGGAAGCGATCATCACGATACCGTCACCCACCCAAAAATAAATAAAAATAAATAAATTAGGACTCCGTGATTTTCGAAGGGCATTCTTGACATGATGTTATCAGTCACTTTGGAAGCATGTCCTCTCTGGCATCTTCTTAACATGCGCGGTGTTTGCAGTTCTGCTTTCTTTTCTCTTAAAGGGCTTGCGCAGAAATGTCTGGTAGGTTATGCCTATAAAAAATCTGGGTGAGGTGGTGGGGGAGAAATCCTGTCAGGAGGCTTGGGGAATATTTCTCTTTTGGCCCCCGGAGTCCGGTTTCATCACACATCAGGTCACTTTTGTGTCATTATTGATATCCGAAGGAGACTCGGGCAGGAAAGTCTCCGGAATTGTGCTTTTTCTTGACTGTTGTAACTCTCGCTAACTTATGGGAAACCGGAAACGGACCTCCTCCTCCTCCTCCTGCCTTCACAAGTTGGAAGTTCAGGCTCTTTTTTTTTTTTGGCAAGGCCTTGAGCTGGTTTCTTCTTTGAGGAAAACTTCTGCCCTGCAGAACCTGTCCTCTTGCACAGTTTCCACGGGGATAAGGTGCTGATGAAGATTGATCTTCTGAAATCTGAAGAGGCGGGATTTGGCTCTGCCAGCGGTTACGTGCGTTTTATATGGCCAGTTTTTTTTTTGTTCTTGTCTCATCCGATTTTGACGTAGGTTATTTCGAAGGAACCGTGTCACTGGATAGGAATGGTCTATCTCGGGGGGGGTCTCCCAAGCTTGGATGCTTTAAGACTTGTGGACTTCAACTCCCAGAACTCAAAAAGAAAAATGAAAGAAAGAAAGAGAAAGAAAGAAAGAAAGAAAGAAAGAAAGAAAAAGAAACAGAAAGAAAAGCTGGCTGAGGAATTCTGGAAGTTGGAAGTCCACAAGTCTTAAAAGTTGCCAAGGTTGGAGACCCTTGGTCTACCTTACAAAGCCATGTGTGCATTTCACAAAGACTAGTTTATTAATCTTTTTTAAAAGAGACGGCACTGAAATCTATATCACTTGTTTTCCCGTTGGGTATTCCAAGTGTCTCCTGAAATACTTGTTTTTATTTTATAGGATGCTTCGTTCAATCGCGACTGTACATTGATTTATATGAGCATAACCGATTAGGTAATTCCAAGAAATAGACAGTATTTTATGATGCCGGTGACTCCTTTCTTCGTTTTTTGTTTTTTTTTATCCGTTTGGGTTTTTATTTTACAATTCTTCTTTTTGAAAGCCTGTAAAGGAAAAGCAAATAACAGCTTCTATTTTCCTAATCCGCATAGGCGTAAAAACAAGGCAGCACACTACATTCCTTTAAAGCACCTGAGGTTGTCTTCCAGGTTTCATTCAGTTGGCAAATTCCTTTGCAGATCACTGACTTTGCTTTCTTGTACTGTATAAGCTTCTTCAGAATCATGTGGACTAATGAAATGCGAAGCCCTAAAAAGAAGAGGATACATATTTGATAACACTAATGAACGTTTAATGTAACTTTTGAGAACACTACAATTTATTTATGTATATTTAGGTTTAGATTTTAGGATTATTTTATTACGTATTTGATTTTTTTTTTGAGGGGGGAATAGGAAGAAGAAAAAAACCCAAGGTCATAGAGGAAGAAATTTTTTTCAGAAAGGATTTTATCCTAATCTAGGAATCCTAAATTCAGAATTCCCGTCTATTCTTTTTTTTATATATACACTCCATTATTCCTTGACCGATTGGGAATGGCCTACAGAATGCTCAGATTTCGTGGCAGCGCACCTTGAGAAGGCAAAATATAAAATTAGGGAAATAGACGCCGCTGAAATTAAGGTGAAGTTTGGAAATACTGCAGCTCCAATCAATGAACGGCATTAAAGCTTGGGCTATGCGTTAGCTCCTTGTTCTCCAAATCATGTTCTCCTTTCTCTTTGGTCACCTGTCCCCTCCTCTGTCCGTCTCTCTCTCTCTCTCCTGTCTTGTATTGTTGTGGTTCTTCCTCTTTTCATTGTCCTTAATAGTGGAGCATCCAGCATCAAGATTAGAACTTGTATGTCACCTCAAGTGCAATTCTGCAAGGAAAAGGGGCCAAACTTCTTGACAAGTAGTAGGGCCATGGGTGGATGGTCAGAGTAAAATCTTATTTAAGCCACCCCTGAATTAGCCCAGTGCTCAGAAGAATAGGACACTTGACTATCACCTCGATTTAAATTATCGTTTCAGATTTTCTCCGCTAATGAATGCAAAAGTGAAGAAAGCATCCATTTTATTGGGTTAGTTGTTTTTTTTTGTTAGAATAAACCTTTTGAAGCCCATGAAGTTTCTTCCTTAAGATGTTTCAAACTTTCAAGCTGGCTCATTCACTATACCGCGTTTTAAATGTGTCATTCGTTGTTCTAGGATTGAGTCCTTCGCTCTGGTTTGAATTTGATTTGTTTAAAGAAGCAGAATGGGGAAGGTTTCCTTTGAAAAACGCAGTCCTACCCCTAAGCGATATGGCATCCTTAAGGAACAGAAATATTGATCATGAATATAGTGTTATAATTGTGAGCAAAGGAAATATTCACGGTTCCTGGATTCTCTTCCCTCCTTTCTCTCAAATTCCAATTATTCAGGACAGAGGAAAAATTGCTCTGTGATAAACAAAAGAACTTTGGTTCTGTTCTATAAAGTTCTAACCATAGAATGTGGTCTCTTTGTTGCCCTCTACAAAAACGGGGTTGAAATGTTGCCACGAGAAATGGAAGTTGGGCCAAATGAAAGCTGACTTTTCCCCCTCTGAATCTATCCCTGCAATCAGGTGTTGTTGTTTTTTCCCCTTCCCATCCTATTCTCTGTGCTTGACTTATAAAACCTGCCCTACACTCTCTCCCTCTTTTCCTAATGAATGCATAAGGGCAGGATGTGTGAAGGTTCTTTTTTTTTCTTCTTCATTTCAAGCAGCTCATGCGAATGGGTAACCACTGATGATGATCCTGCACGCACTTAGAATAGATTTAAGTTTCCCTGAGATGCGTGTCTTGCTCTGCGCACCTCTGTGGGACAAACCAATGGGACACAGCACAGGTACTTCTCGGCAAGTGGACAACGGACACGCATAGTAGCATGCTGTGAAATTCAGCGAAGAATAATTTCTGAGCGGGCAGACACCTAACGTCGTCGTTTGTACGCGCAAGCCACGATAGAGAGAGAGAAGAAAACAGTTACTTTTTTTGGCTTTGTCCCATAGAACACGCACTTTAATCAGGAAAGTTGGCTTGCTCCGCTAGAAGACTGCAGTTTTGTGTTCCTGCAATGGTGGGCGATGCTTTGAGCTTTGAAACGGCATCTTGTAGAATGCAGAAATCTTTGGGGCTGTATTGTCATAACTCTTTGACTCAAGACTCTGGAATGCTTTTTGCATTGCAGCCTTGGTTTAAATCTCTGCCTCAAGGAAATGTCTTTTTTGTCCGCAGGCAAAATGGGAAAAGCAGCATGAGAACATCTGGCTAGGTGAATAGTTTAAAGGACATTGTTTTGACACTTAGATTTCGGGCAGGTGTCTCGTGAATTCGGGGGGAGATACCTGGGAATACATAGGCGGGGAGGGTCATGTCTGCATATCTTGTAGGCCTACAACTGCTTCATCAAACACTCCAAGGGTTGCAATTCATCCAAGAAATGTAAAAAAATAAATAATAATAATCAAGAAACATTTCTGCCATTTTTCTGGTTTGGGCTTCGAGGAATGAAGTAAGAAACAAAGGAAGAAATTTTCTGGTCTTCGCTTGGCAAGCAGCCACCTGCACAGTATTTTTTTGATATTTCAACCCCACCCCATCCAATTTCTTCCCAGACCTCGGCGCAAATTCAGGCTTTCCCGTGTAAAATCATGAGCCCGTTGTTGTGGTTTGATATCGAAGCTCTGGGCAGCCTCCCCCAATACCAAGTTGTATGTCGAAAGCAAAGTGCTTTTTTGTGTGTGTGTGTGTGTGTTGGTCATGGTGCTTTTTTCCTTTCCTCCCGGACGTACAATACAGGCATGTACTTCCTACATGGCGTGTTAGCAGCCCTTAAGTGCATATTTGCGTTCTTAAAAAGGCCACCTGGGAAACGGTTCTGTAGAACTTGTAATGAAGAGGGAGGGGCCAGGAGGCATCTCTGTCTTGGGACCCTTCTGCATACCCCGGTGGCATCCAAGAGATGTAATTATTACAATATCATTGCCAATGATCCGAAAACCCATTGACTGTGTATATATATATATATATATGGAGATGTTATGGGTAGGGATGGGGAGGTGGGGGAAAGTCAGCCGCTGGTACGAATATAGTCACTTTAACATTGTTATCTTCTGCCTCATTGAATTCAGGGTTTAAAGTACTTGAAGCTATTTTCCATGCATATTTTACAGTTTGTATTTTATTTATTCATTTTCCTGTTGTATTATGAGTCTCGACCCCCACCCCTGAACGCGGAGTCTGAAAGAGATTTCCGCTTCTGTTGCACGATGTGAATCCAAGGCGTACAGCAGTGTTGGCGGACCTTTTCGGCACTTTTTCTTCCGGTTTCCGGCACGCGCACCGGCCTTCTGGCGTGCATGCACGTGCGAAGATCAGCCACCCCGGTGCACATGTGTGCGCGTTGGGAAGATAATCTACTGGTTTCCGGCGTGCATATGCACCCCGGCCACCCTAGTGTTCCGTTTCTGGCACGCACATGCGTGCGAAGACCAGTTGGCCGGTGTGCTTGCATGCTCCAGAAACCACATCTTCCCAGCGCGCGCATGTACACCGGGCGGCTGCTTTTCTGGTTTCCTGCACTCCCGTGGAGCCAGCTGGTCGGCACGCCGGAACCCAGAAGAGCAACGGGTGACATGCCCGGATAAATGGCTCTACGTGCCACTTGCGGAACGCGTGCCATAGGTTCGCCATCACGGGCGTATAGGAAATACTTGGAAAGTAAACTCCACTCCGTTTCTTGACGCTGTTAAGAGCCGTTGCCTGAGGTAGGAGCAGCATTACGAAACTTTCCAGTATTTTTGTATTTCTAACACTAAATCAGCCTTTCTGCTTTTTGCTCTCCACGTCAAGAGATTTCAGACAAACAAAAAAAATGCACTTATCGCTCCTAGAAGGTAACTTAAGATAACTCTGGGAGGTGGACTTGAGCAAATTGGTATTGAGCTGCCTGGGGCGAGCTTGGGTGCAAATGTAATTGGGTAAGGGGCACTCATTTCTGGAGAGGATGGGAGGAAAGGAAGCGGGCTGGTTGTTGGTTGGTTGTTTTTTTTGCAACTGCGGTGTCATGCATCAATCTAGGAATGGTGTGTCTGCCCAGCATCAACTCTGCCTATACCAACAAATTGCCAGTTTGCCAAAGCTGTTTTGTTTCACGGCTTCCCATTATAGGGATAATAATTGTCCCTGAACACAGGAACGGGGCTATGCTTCTCTTCAGAACAGGCCGGTTTTCCAAAACTTGACAACTTTTAAGACTTGTGGACTTCATCTCCCAGAATTCCCTAGCCAGTCACGCTGTCTTAAAAGCTGGGAGAATTGAGTTCCTCAATAAGAACTAACTGGAGGAAAAGCTTTACGTCCGCTTTAGGTTCTTTCATGTTGATCTGTAATCTGGTCAATGTCATTTCTTCACTGCCCTGGGGGTTTTTTTTTTCCTTCCCGCCCCACCGAAGCAATGAACTTGCGTTGCCATTGAAAACCCAAGTTGGTGAAATAGCTATTATGATGGGCTAGCAACCAGAATGTGTCTTTTATTTGTTTATAAGGGTATGCGCTTCTTCTTCTGAGTTTGCTAGAGAAGGTTTAAATAAAATTAAAAAAAAGAAGACAAGATCCATTTCTACACCTCCCTCCACACACACACACACACACACACACACACACACACGTGATATTGCACAACAGGCACCAACACCAACAGATTGTCTCCCATTTCTGTGTAACTCTCTTTATCTGTAACAAATGACTTTGTAGAATCGTTCTTTCTGTAGATTCTTGTTCCTATGTACCAAACTTTGTAGATTCTGTGAGATGTTATTTTAACAAAAAAAAAATCACCAGAGTCTTTAATAGCAGAATCATTGATATTCACTTTAAAAAAACAAAATAAAAAACCAGTATCTTTAAGTAGGAGTTTCTCAAACCCGGATAGAAGATTTGAACACTAAGAGAGTAGTGTTAAGGTTCCCTGGGGATGATCCATGGGGATTATTACTGTATTATGACTTGATGTGGCTGCATAGACTTTGAGACATAACAACATTTTGGAGGGTTTTTGTTGTTGTTGTTTAGCCTATGTTCTCTTGCATAGTGTGACATCTATAAAGCTTGGTTAACTTGTATATAGATAGTTCATTGTTTACTAGTCAAAGTGTATCTAGACTTGCCTGTAATATTTTAGCTTCTTACTGAATGTGAGTGATGGTAGGAACATATAATTTTTGTACATTATATTTACTGAGATGTTGCCTTTTTTTATTTTACAAATACTTTGGAATTCAGATGTGTGTTTGCTTCCGTGAACATTAATTTGGAAAGGTTTTTAAAATGACATTCCACTGATTAAATCTTTGCTTGAGGTTGACTTCAATAAATTGTTCTGAATGTTCCAATTAAAAAATGTGGTCACATTTTATTTTTCCTCACAGTCACCTTGAGCATGAAGGAAATTCTGAAAGTAACTTCGGAAAAGTTGCTTGAAGTAAGTAGATTCCTGATTTTGTCGAGCACACTGTGAGTTATGAAGGGGACCAGTTCTTGGGAATAAAATGCCATCATTTCCTTCATTGCATCAGGATTTTGTTATCTCGGGGATCCAAAAAGGTTCCTTTTTGTAGAATTAGGTAATCCTCAATTTACAATCATTTGTTTAGCGACTGCTCAGTTATAGCAACACTGAAAAAAATGACTTCTAACCAACCATACTCGCCCTTACGATTGTTGTAGCAACTTTATGTTTGCATGATCAAAATTCAGACGCTTGTCAATTCTCATATATTTATAATGGTTGCGGCATCCTATTTATGAGGTGATCACCGTCTGTGACCTTTCCAACCAGCCTCTGACAAGCAAAGTTTAATAGGGGAAGCGAGATTCATTTAATGACCATACAATTCCCTTAACCATGGCACAAATCATAAAACCTGCTGCGACTCACTTCATTGCCTCTCTTAGCAACATAAATTCTTGTCCCCAATTGTGGTTTTAAGTCGAAGGGCTCCCTGGACTGTGTAAAGCAGGGGTGTCAAACTCGATTTCGTTGAGGGCCGCATCAGCGTTGTGTTTGACCACGGGTGGGCCGGGGTGGGCGTGGCCGGGGTGGGAGTGGCCAGCTTGACTTCACTCGTGTCGGGGGCTCCTGTGGTGGCCCGAGGGCTCTACAAGTGAAAACAGGCTCCCGAGCTCCGTTTTTGGCTGCAACGGCCTCCTGCAATCCTCTGCCAACGAAAACAGTAGAAGCTTGACTTATGAACACCAAAAAAAAGGCTTATGTTGTTAAGCGAGACATTTGTTATGTGAGTTTTAGCCCATTTTACGACCTACCTTGTCACAGTTGTAATATACACACATACAGTGTATATATACAGTGTGTCTCTGTGTGTGTGTCTGTGTGTCTCTGTATGTGAATATACATCCTAGTAGGCAACATCCAGCCACAACACAGCCAACTACGCAGGATGTTGCAGCACAGAACTCAGGATGCCACAATAGTAGGGCTCAGGATGTTACCACACAGCCCATTACCCAGGTCATTACAACACAAAAGACTAATGAGCACACAGCTAGGACCATACCCACACAGGATGTCACGAAACAGTCTGCAAACATCAGCTCAAGATGTTTTCAATTAAGATGTAACAACACAACCAACCAACCTACTCACAGCAACAAAGCCAACACCCCACACCTCCCCACCAGTATTTATAGAGAGATGGTAGCTCCGATCTCGCTTTTCTCGCACAAGCACGAAGCCGAAAGCAGCAGCCTGAAGATGATGAGTGGGACCTTGTCGAAACGTTTCCAAGATACTCTCAATCTTCCACGGGAAAAGACCCGAATACACCAAGACTTGCATAACTATACCTGTGAAAACCTACGAAAACAGAAACTAGTAACTGAGTAAATTAGTCCTTGGGATGGTCTCACATAAAAAGTAATATTATAACCCACGATGCTCATCTCCCATGTGGCCCAATTCTTGAGATATACTACAATGGGTTGTCCAAAGAAAGTTAAGAAGTAGAGACCAGTGCTAGATAGGATTATCAATGTTATGCTGACCTTGGCTCTCTTTCTCTCTATTATAAAGTATGAACAAGGGAAGAATAAAATACCTGAGTTATGCTATGCAGAATGAATGCATTAGCATTATTTCTAAGTTATAATAAAACAAATAGTAAAGCTTATAAAGCTGTACTTTTCTCTGTGATTGCAGATGCAGGCCAGTATTAGTAAGAATGATAAGCACAATCAGCTGGTTCACTATTTATTGATGCATATGGTGGTAAAATGTCTGGACATAAAGACCTCAGAGGTTCTTTTGGGGGGGATGTTTCAAAAATAGATCAATCATTGGTTAGCTTGATGATTAGAATAAAAAATGTTGAAATCAATGTCGACATTGTGAGGTCAAGACAATGCTGGAGGTATTAGTGGATGGTGCATTAGAGCTATAACACAATAAACAAGAGTAACGTATGTTCCTTGTATTCTCCACAATTATTTATGTTGCTCTGCATTTGCAAAAGTGGAAAAAATCAGTGCTATTGTAACTCATCTTTACAATTGCTTTATGCACTGTATTAATAACAGCAATTGTTTTCTCTATGGATGAGCTCTCAATTCAAAGCCAGGCTGAAGGCATTGTGCACCATGTTTGCCACACCGTGAGGCTCTTCTGCCCCTTGACCTCCACAACATGCTAAGATCTTTTTTTTCCCTGTAAGAAAAGATGATCTAACAAAAACTAGATTTCTGCAATCTCAGATGGAGAAGTCCCATTTTGTCTTTTTGAGTATGCCGGTTATCAAAACTTTAGAATGCATCACTTGCATTTCAAAACTGTCCCGAATTATCCCAAATTGCTCTAAAACAAACTGCGGAGCTTCTCCACACCTCTCTCAATAATTTGCAAGGTGCCAGGAAACAATTTCATCCCATTTCAAAACTAACATATGCCATTGGTGAAGATGTGCCTTGATTGTATTAATCCAAGGCCAGCAACTACAATAGGCCAGAGTCAATGTGTTCTTTACAACATGGGACGCAAAACAGAGGTTTGCACATCTCAATAATAGAATCCCTGTATTTTGTGTCCAGCTTCTATCAGTGAAGATGTGATGAGGAACTGATGAGAAGTTGCATACAGCTGGTGTAAGTGGGATCCAAAAATACAGTAGTGAGTTGCCAGAAACAGGCCCTGAGCAATTGCCCTAATTCAAAACATTACTGAGGTATGATATTACTGAAGGTCAGCAATAAAGGAGATTACAGTATTACTTATGAACCGTGGTGGCGCAGTGGTTAGAATGCAGTATTGCAAGCTAATTCTGCTGACTGCCGACTGCCAGTAGTATGGCAGTTTGATTCTCAACTGACTCAAAGTTGACTCAGCCTTTCATCCTTCCAAGGTCGGTGGGGACACAGATTTTGGGAGGCAATATGCTGACTTTGTAAACTACTTAGAGAGGGCTGTAAGTCACAATGAAACAGTATATATGCATCTAAGTGCTATTGTTATATAAAGAATACGGGTGGTTGGCTGGGAGATTACAAAATCCATACCAAAAAAGAGAGTAGGAGGCCTACCTAAATGGGAAGTAAACTATTGCTGCTCATGTTTTCATATTTAAAGATATCAATGTTGCATTGATTACAGTGTAATACTGTAGCAGTGGCCCAATTTAGAAGTAAAGGAAACCATTATGTTTCTATTATGTTATCTTATCATCCCTTTTATTGTCTTTTTCTGATGGGCAGAAAATGACAGCTTTCACAATCCCCATTTTTCATAGATGTCCAAATGCAGCAAGTGACAATTTATTTAAAATGCGATTAGTAACAATATGCTTGGATCAAATCATATCTTGTCTGAAGCCATAATTTAAATACATCCCAGTTTCACAAGTTCAAAGTAAATACAGGAAATACAATGCTTTTATATTGAGGAGAATGCTTCTAATCTCATCTCTAGTGCAAAAGGGAGGCTTGAAGTTTGTCGTGGGTCATTTGTGTAGCAGAAAACCATGATTATCTGCTAAATTGTCTGTCTATCTGACTGTTGTTGTTGTTGTTGTGTTGATTAGTCTGCATGTAGTAGAAAATAAAATAGCAATCCAGCAAATGCTGCTTACAATGACCATTGGTGTTTTTCTCAAAAAATAAAAATAATTTTTGAATAAAAAGAACAAATTGTGCCATATAAATGTAAGCCAATATTAAAGTAAAGCAGAGGAGAAGATTGCTATTTAAGATCACGTTGGCTCCCACAACGATGTGTGTTCTCTCCACTTCTCTTCTCTCTACATACCAATGATTGCATCTTAAACGATCCATCTGTTAAACTACTGAAGTTTGCAGATGATACAACAGTGATCGGTCTCATTCGAGACAATGATGAAA
>JANHFT010001601.1:11586-22179 GCA_032467955.1 Pseudoxenodon macrops
ACCTGGGTAATGGGTTGAGTGGTAACATCTTGAGTTCTGGTATTGTGGCATCCTGAGTTCTGTGTTGCAACATCCTGTGTAGTTGGTTGTGTTGTGGATGTTGCCACTCAATCCACCTCTGATCACGCTTTGCTCGCACAAGCACGAAGCCAAAAACTCCAGCCTGAAGATGACGAGTGGGACCTCGTCAAAACGTCGCCAAGATACTCTCAATCTTACATGGGAAAAGACCCAAATAAGCCAAGACTTGCATATATACAGTATATATAAACACATCACCAATTTTCTATGAAAGTAGTAAGAAAAAAAGTATTTGATTTGTCGACAAGCATTAAATACCAATATTGTGAGCAAAACCTGATTTTTTTTCCCTTCGCAGCCATTCTGTTCCCACTGGTTCACTCAAAATTTTAATATTTCTATTCCTGTATTTATTAGTTGTTATTTTATTATCAGTATTTATATGCCACTCAATAGCACCATAAGCCACTTGAAACAAAAACAACCCCAGTATTACAAACCATTTGAAAATGTGGTAGCATAAAAGCTCCAGCTACAATGAATAAAAACAGCATAACAAAATCTGCAGCAACCTAAGAATTCCTAGAACAGGGGTGTCAAACTTGATTTCATTGAGGGTCGCATCAAGGTTGTGTTTGACCTTGGGGGGACTGACCAGGGGGGACGTGGCCAACTTGACATCACTCGTGATGGGGATGCCTGTGATGGCCTGAACTCTCTGCCAGCAAAAACAGGCTTCCAAGCTCCATTTCAGCTGCGACGGCCTCCTGCAACCTTCCGCCAATGAAAACAGAGCCGGGAAATGCCGCATGCAGCCCTCCCCAGCTCCATTTTCACTGGCAGAGGCATTGCAGGCTGGTCCTTTGCTGTTTCCAGAGCGGTCCTGCGGGCCAGATCTAAGCACCCCGCAGGCCAGATAAGGCTCCCAAGCCTTGAGTTTGACACCCCTTTTCCTAGAACATTTGGAAAGAATGAAAGTATGAAAAACATTTGGAAAGAATGGAAGAATGAAAAATAAAAATAAATTCAGTTGGACTGGAGCAGTTGAATTGGGAACAAAGCAACCATGCTACATTTTATATATTGGAGATCCTCAGGTTTTGATCACTCGTCAGTTATTGTTCAATCTTGTATATAATATGTAGCATGGCTGCTCCCAGCTCAACCTCCCCAGTCCAACTAAACTCACTTTGATTTACACCATTGGCTCCTAATGTTCAAGCTATCTCTGTCCCATTGTTTCTGCTTCTGCTCCCCTGTCTTGACTGCCCACTTACATGTCTATGGAGATTGTCAATTATCCAGGTCATGGTTGTCCCAAAGGTGCTTTTTCAAAAGGCAACCGGACTTCCTTTGTTTTGCTTGAAGACATTTTACTTCTCTTCCAAGAAGCTTCTTCAGTTTCTTCATGAAAAGTGAAACATCTTCAAGCAAAACAAAGAAAGTCCAAATGTCTTTTTAAAAAGCACCTTTGGATCACCCACGTGCATGTTAGCCATTCTATGCCTTAACACTCTCTCTCTCTCTCTCTCTCTTCCTCCCTCCCTCCCTCCCTCTCTCTCTCAGTTGCCTATGCTATAATAGCAACTACTACCTAATACCACCACCAAGAAGGCTCTACAAATGTAATTTGCCTATTCCTGAAACTGGTTTACACTCTTGAACAACATCTTCAGAAGAACAGATATTGGTAGAATTCACAGAGTTCACGTTATTGCTTTTTTTCTTCTCATTATCAGCACTTTGCACTGGCTGCCCAGTTTCTTCTTCACCTCAGACCAGTGGTGGGTTTCAAATTTGTTTACTACCAGTTCTGTGAGTGTGGCTTGGTGGGCGTGGCTTGGTGGGTGTGGCAGAGAAAGAATACTGCAAAATCCCCATTTCCTCCTGATCAGCTGCGACTCGGGAGGCAGAGAATAAATGGGGACTGGGCCAGTCGGAGGTGGTATTTACCGGTTCTCCAAACTGCTCAAAATTTCCACTACCGGTTCTCCAGAACTGGTCAGAACGTGCTGAAACCTACCTCTGCCTCACACCATAAGAGAAACAGCATCCACTCACTCAAAGACTCCTCTAATTTACTTTTCCTCTCGTTTTCACTTATCTGCAGATATTTTCAATATCCATAATCATTCCAAATCAACAACAAAAAGAACCCTGGTTAGCTGTTAGGCCCCAAACCAAGAAAGCAACATGGTGATTTTTTCCCCAAGCATGTTTCTATATTGTTGCACACTTATAGACAGAACGCCTTCTGCATCAAACACATACTCTGAGAGCTATTAAGGAGCAGCTGTCTTCACTCTCTCTTTCTCATACAAAACCTCTGGACTGACCTGCATCTTATTCCTCTGGAATGCATCTCCTTCCTTCTGGAAATCCAGCCTACTACCTTCCATCACCTGAGCTGAATCTAGAATTCACATCTTCGCACCATTTTTTTTAATCACAAAAAACCCAACAACCAACTACAACATGGTTGTCAACCTCGCCGTGCCACGTTGCCGTCACATGTTTTTTTCCCTTTGTGGAGCTGGGGTGGGCGTGGCCTGTACATAATGCATCTGGCCCGCAGGCCACCAATTTGACACCCCTGAACTACAACATCATATATTCACTAAGACTTACTTCCAATATTAGTCATAACATATTTTTTCCGGAATATTCTAATGAATTTCACTTCTAATTCACTATGCTGAAATAAATCCTTAATCTGGATTAAATATCACCCAGGCAGTTGAATTTACATTACAAACCACAGTGAGATAAATATTAACAAAGCTATGATGTATATGGTTTAAAATTAATCGATTAACTAAATTAATACATTTATAAAGCTACCTTTAAAGTTTATGTAATATTTTTTCCTTTGGATCATGAAGGAAAAGGTTGTTATATTGTTTGTATAAAGTCTTTTCCCAACAAATTTCTTATTTTAATATTCAAGATGGCATCTGACAATCCTAATATATTTTATTTGAATCTCATCAATAAAAAAACATGGCCTTATATTTTGATGTATTAATAATTTTGCATCTGTATTTTAATATTACAGAGGATAGTGAGTTTATTTAATAAACAGCTGTAAATTATATTAAAGCCAGCAAGGTTAATGCCACTGAAATCTAGATATAGTTAACCGTTTCTTAATTTTAATGTGCATAATGCAGATTTTGTAATGAACAGGCCCCAAAAGCTATTTTGTTCAGAATTTCCTACTCATTCAATATACAGTAATGTATGTCTCCATATAGCAGACTAATTTTAATCACTTTTAACCCATATGTTATTTCATGACAAACTTTGTTCAGTTTGAGTCCTCTTATAATTCTTTATTTGCACTAGCATTGATATACTGATTCTGTTATTTCACCCACTCTGCATTGTACTTTTACAAAACCTTCTGTTTTTTCCAGATAGATTCTACTCATTTTAATAAGCCTAACCCCCAAAAATCAAAAAGCTGAACAGAAGCCAAGACTACCAATCTTAAAATATATTTCGGGACCCAAGGGCCATAGAAGCTACATGGAAAAACTCCAAAATGTGTAAGATGATAATCAAAACTCTATGAACAATGTCAAATTTAGGTCACAAAGGCAGAAAGTCAGAATATTCTCAATAGTAGTTATTCAAGGATTTATTCTGAAGGATTTAGCAAATTGCTAATTAAGGCATTTCCCCAAGCATTTTTAAAGAATAGTAATTGCATTGACTTTGAATTATTGGAGTCAAACACCTATTGGGATGGATTTTAAAGAATAAGGCTGGTACCCAACCTGAGCTTTCTGGACAGTACTGAATGAGCTATAATCCAATAATAATTGCTCCAAATCCAGTCCAGATTACATTGCAAGATTCACCTCTGTCAAAAAATACTGAGAGAAATACAATTCAAGCTCAAATTTCTCTAGTGCAAAAACATACACTGATTTTTTCCCCCAGCTGTTCGTTAAAAACCATTTGCTTTTTAAGGTTTATAAAGTCAGAGAGCTTAAATCTTGGAAAGGCCTAAAGAAAAAATTGCATATTTTCATCAGTATAAAAAGGATGTGACTTTAGAGCATATTAACAATAATTCCTGTGACCAAAAAGTGCTGTGTTTTGATTAATCAATTATGCAAATGATCGCCATGTCAAGGCCAGTAAAGACTTATTTAATGGCATTTTTCATGCATCTCGTAACTTTAATAGATTATCATCTAGCTCTATATTGACAGAGACATCCACCATAGCAGATCGTCTGACCCCATGTAGCAGTCCATAAAATCATTTGTCCAGACTGTGAAAACAATTGTTTATTGAAATAAATTATCCTCCCTTTCTCCAATCTATTGATTGCTTCAGAAGAGCAGGTGCCTATAGCACAGCGGTAAGCTTGTTCTTCTACCGTATGCCTTATTCTCTTGGAAAAATGCCTTCACACAAGGAGGCTGCAAATGAACAGACTCCTGAGTTTAATGTATCAAAATTGGCTCCATATTCCTCTTTACGGTCCCAAAATGATCTGCAGTCAGCTCAGTGCTTTTAAGAATAATTCAGTCCTTTATTGCCTCACTTCAGTACGGGAGATAGAAATAATCCCAGAATGAAAGGACTTTTGTGCACTTTACACCCTTGAGGAAAACAACAACAAGGTTAATTTTAGGAAGAAGTTAAAGAACCCTGATATCCTGCTCAAAACCGCATTGTGTGACAGATAGGAAAACGTCTTAAAAGCGATGTCATTTTCAAGGAGCAGAAGGAGAAAGAGGGCTAAGAGGAAAATTCAGAATTTCATTTTTGTAACGCTTCTCATATAAAAGAAGAGCGGTGCACTCCCATTAAATAGAAAGCTATCAGACTCAATCAGCCTAACTACATCTTGCATTTCCCCTAATTTTTGCCTAACACCCATCTTGTCTCCTTTTCTTGTGACAGTGCTGCAGGAACGAAGCTAGCAAGCAGAGCAAAACCAAGATGCCTGTCCTTAATTCCAGATGTGGATTGCAGAGGTATTTACTTAAAGTATTCAATTTCTACATAGGGAATTGAGTTCACAGGGATCTTGGGCTCTTACAAAGAGCCACTATTCAGATACTGCAGTCCGTTTTGCTAAAGAGCCTATGTCTCTCCCCAGCACCTAAGGAAGGACCTATATTTTAATCCCATGGGACTTGCAGTATATTGAGCAAAGCTTAGGTACTCCATGGATGTTATTTCTGTGCTGGTGCCTACTTTTGTTCCAGCTGATGCGCCAAGCTTCATTAAGCCAAGACCTTTGCCCCAGCTAACATCCAAGGTGTTGGGTTATATCAATGCAAATAAACGTCAGGTAAAATTGGCCTTGGAGAAAAGGGTATGACCCACAATATTGGATACAGACAAATGCATCAGAAATAAAAGCAATTCCTAGCCTCAGGAAGCAAATGACTGTTGTTGTTTTTTTCTCTCCAGTAACCTGTTAGAAAATAAAACTTCCTCAAAAAAAAAAAAACCAACCTCTGTGCTTCCTTAAAAACAAGTGTGTTGGAAAGAAATTTCCTGAAAATTAAATAAAGCGACTAGACAAAAATGATTTGTAACTTCCTGTTACTGTGGAACGTAATTATACAATGTAATAAAACCTTTATTTGACACGCACAATAAGTTTAGAAATTATATACCCTGTTTCCATGAAAATTAGACCTAACCTGGATAATAAACCCAAACAGGTTTTTGAGCGCATGCACTAAAATAAGCCATCCCCAAAAAATAAGCCCTTCCCAAAACACAGCAGCAGCCATAAGGTGACCACACTCACCGCCTCCTGCACCTCAAAAATAATAAGACCTCCCCAAAAATAAGGCCAAGTGCTTATTTTGGGGGTCAAAAGAAAATAAGACCCTGTCTTATTTTTGGGGAAACACGGTATTAGATCCATGACTTTACACTTTTTAACTAGCACAACCAGGTAAAAAAATTCAAATACTTCAAGAATAAAGTTGCATTCCATGAATTTTTCTAAAGATAAATGAGATCTAGGGAGGTGGGAGAAAATGAAACCCAACACTAGTTATGAATGACTCAAGACCTCCATCTAGTGGTTATACAAGATTTAATCTTCATTTCCAAAATTTAATATTTCATTTCAATATGTCTTTTTCCCCCTACAGTGTTTCATTTCAATTCAATGAAACACAAGGCCAGCCCTTCCATCAGGCAAAATGTGTCCTGCTTATCTCAGACAGCAGATTCTAGGTATCATAGTTGTTTCTTTTTAATGAATAACAGTATACAAATTAAGTAATTAACAATAACTATAATAATGACATCTAGACTGGCCATCTGTTGGCCGTACTTTTCCCATTCTAATATTTCCGGTGACAATTTCAAGTGGGAGCAGTGAGATCTGCTGACCACAATCAGCATGCCAACAGTGGTAGTCTGCAGGGACATCCTTTTTCCATATTCACAGAGTATGCAAGCTAGTTTATTTGAAAACATTCCAGAATCCTAGGATCTCTGTTTTGAGAACTAGAAGAAAGGCAGCAGAAATTAATCAATTCATCTTCTATAGGAACCTTTCCTAATCTGGTTGCTCTGAAGATCTATGGATTTCTAGACTTCTCAGTCATGGGTGGACAATTATGTTATCAGAAGTGCACATATCTGGAAGACACCCAAATTGGGGAAACCTGGATCTAAGAAAACAAATTTCTTAGATCTAGGAAATGATCCTAAACCATGTTCCTAAACCTAGGCTTTGGAGGCTAACTAACTAGAGCAGGGGTCTCCAACGCAAAGCAAAGCTGGCTGAGGAAATCTGGGAGTTGAAGTCCACAAGTCTTAAAATTGCCAAGGTTGGAGATCCCTGAAGTAGAAGATGAGACAGACTACTGTTTCACTCCAGTGGCTGAAATTTTGAAATCTAAAGCTCAGTCTTCTAGAATGGAAGAACACTAAAATCAAACCAGAATTCACCTCCAAGATTGTATTCAGGTGTTTTACTTACCTGGGAATAAATCTCACTGAACTCAGGAGAATTTACTTTGAGCGACCACCATAAAAACAAGGGAGGCATCTGAGAGACAAATTCTGCTTCTTCTTCTTCCTCCTCCTTCCTCTTCCTCAGCAGCCTTCATTACACTCGTGGCTGTCTTATCCATCAGATACCTCCTCAAAACAACCACCCCAGCTGTGTGCTCAGCCTCCAGAAGAGCTTCATGGTCCTCAAGTAAAAATCAAACTTAGCTTTTGAATCAAGAAATGTTGTCTCTTTATATACTATAGGTGATCGTGGTGTTTGCATGTCACTTTCTTTCATATGTTAAAGTAAGCTGAGTTTTAGGCAACAGGGCACATTCCTAAGTAATTGTAACCTTAAAATGCAATTCTATGCATGCCTGCCCAGAAACAAATTCAACACTTAGTTTAGGTGGGGAATATCATTAGTGAGTCTTAACTGCTGAGTTAAGATTGCTCTTCACATTTGATCACTTCAGAAAACATGAAGTATCTGTTTGTTCTACCAATATTAACAACATTAGTAAGGCCAGCATCTGGCTGTAATATGTACCCACTATAGTTATATCTAGACAATGCATCATTTATTACTGACTTCCATGACCTGGCTGATATAATGGAAGGTTCAATGCATCTAGGGACGGTTCAGGTTGGAGAAAGCTGTCCTACATTTTGCATCGTGCATTTCTATATGACGTCGCCTACATCTCCTTTCTTCCACAGATATCCCCATATGCTTGTGAGCTGTGCGGTTTGAGCATTGCTCCCCGAGTTACTAAAAATTGGGTGTCCTTATTTCCTAGGCCAGGAACTCTCTTCCCATTAGTTCACTGGGCATACATTTTGTAGAACTATGCAGTGCTGCTTGATAAGATAGCAGGAAGGAAGCTATTTTCTGATTTACAGATAGGATATCTGCCTTCACAGTTTTCATGGCAGTTTTAAAAGTTCTAAACACATTTGGTTTCCCATTTGCACTTACTCTGATGGCAGAGAGCAGATAAAAACATGTCAAATATTATCGCACTGGCAAAGGTTCCTCATTATTTGAGATACAGACCTGGGCCCATTTTTATCAGATTTCAATTCTTCAGGTAAACCATGATTCACAAAGTGAAGCATTATGCTGTAATGGCTACATTAACAGGGGACACAGAGATAAAATTCTGGTCATTTTGACTGCGCACCTCCTATCATTAAGACCCTTTCATTTTGGGAGACGATTTGTTGGCAAAGATTAAGGCTTCGGTTGGATAAATTGTCTGGAGTTATAAATAAATCAGTTTTTAATGCTGTCTTTTTACCTTCTGCTGTCACCTAAATGGGAAACAAAAGGTTTTTCCAAGTGTGGTACATAGAATTACAGGACGGTGGATTGAAATACATTTAAATGTTTTATATGGATATAGGCAACTTGAGGTCCTCCAGATGTTCTGGGTCTTGTGTCTTTTCAATGTTGGCTAGAACAGTGGTTCCCAAACCCTAGGCCCTGGGCCAGCATCAGTCCATGGCATACCAGAAACCGGGCCACGCAAACAAGCAAAGCCCCATCCGTGGGATGTAGGCAGTACATGAAAATTAATACCCTCTGGCAGAGGTGGGTTGCGGCCAGTTCGGTTCAGTTCTACAGACCTGTTAGCGGAGATTTGCTTCCGCTCGCCGAACCGGCAGCGACGGCTGGCTGACCACGCCCCGAGCCAGTTCTCTGGGAGGAAATCAGTCCTCCTGGTGGAAATTGGCTCGAAAATAACCCTCTACGCATGCGTAGAGGGTTATTTTTGAGGTAATACCCGGATGTGATGGGGCGCACATGAGTTCAGCGAGCGCACGCACACAAAACACACACTTCCAACGCAATCAGAACTAGTAGGAAAGGTAAGTAGAACCCACCCCTGTCCTCCAGTCTATGGAAAAATCTCTTTCCATGGAACTGCTGCCTGGTGCCCAAATCTTTGGGGGCTGCTGAGCTAGAAGAACCAATGAAAAGAAATTGAGGGAACCATAATCCAAAATATCTAGCGAACCTCCGAGTGTCTATTCCTTTTCTAGGGGTATCCATAACTATTCACAATGACCACCTAAATAATGACATGTGCAAATAATAACAAAGATAGATCTCAAGATAGTCAAAGAATCAAACTTAGCATCTGCATCAAGATAACTGCCACAAGTATATAAGCCATGTTATTGGTATTAGGCCCTCATGACACACCTACCGTCATTTGCTTCCATGCCCCCCCTAAAGATCCCTGTGTCCTGTTTACGAATCATACCACAAGAGACTTGTTAATTCTCATCACTTTTAACAATATTTTTAAAGGCAGTTGAGGCCGTTTGCAGTGGATGCTCTATGAAAACAATATGTTTTAATAAGAAAATACAAGGTATTGGCTTGAGTTATACCCAAATCCAGTTTCCTGAAAGCATGCTGTTTTGAAGACAAAGAGACTGAGTAAAAATATATAGGACTGAGCTTTAGGCTATTGTTCAGGGCAAACAATGGCTCAGGAAAGAAACGTGTTTTTATGTTTATTCAGATGGTTGATACTATATTGGCCAAAAAGCAAGAACTGTGGTGGTGGTGTTTTTTACCACATATGAGACCAAGTGGAAGGAGAGGCTCAAAGAGTCATTAGCTGCAACTGATGACTCCTTGGCCGCTGCTACTGCTGCCACCCAGAGGTGGGTTCCTAACAGTTCGGTCTGGTTCTACCCAGGAGTGGGTTCTAACTTGCCTCGCTGCCAGTTTGCTGCCTCCAGCGCTGCGTTGGCGCACCTCATGGGCGCGCATGCACCTTGTGGGTGCTCGCATGCTCAGTAGAAAAAAAATTCAAAAAAAGACAGAAAATAAGATAGCAACACATGTGCAGTGCTGGAAACTCAGCTTCTGCGCATGTGCAGAAGAAAAAAGACCTGAAAAAAATTCAAAAAATTTTTTTTTCCCAAAACAAAATTTTAAAAAAAAGATGGCGGCATCCACAGATCAGAACCAGCTCCGTGATGTCACCAGCAGCTTACTACCTACTTGGTAAAAGTGGTCCGAACCGATAGGAATCCACTTCTGGTTCTACCTAACCATTAGTAACTTACCGGCACAGTTCAGTAGAACCATTAGTAACCTGGGCCTGCCATGCTACCGAGCTGGTTCTTTCGGCAGCACCTTAGACGTCACCATCTTGGATTTTTTTAAAGCACTGCACATGCGTGTGCAAAGCGTGCGCACGGCCGCAGCGCGCCCCTGAGCAAACCAGCAGTAAGAATATTTAAAACCCACCTCTGCTGTCACCCTCTTATGAGTGTCACTACAGCTATGGCTGCCTCACTCCATCAAACATCTCCTGAGAAGAACTGCCACTTCCATCCATTCCACCCTTCCAGCTAGGGCCTCAGCAGTCCACATGGAAGAAGAGTCATGGTCTCCTATGCCAGAAGAATGATGAACAGTCCTCTCTGTTCCTGCTCCCAGTAGTTATGGATAAATAATGGAATCTTGGGAGGCTTGGAACATTATCAGAATCCCACAGAGCAGGTGTCTCCAACCTTGACAACTTTAAGACTTGTGGACTTCAACTCCCAGAATTCCTCAGC
>JANHFT010001601.1:53966-65017 GCA_032467955.1 Pseudoxenodon macrops
ATTTTG
This sequence comes from Pseudoxenodon macrops, assembly GCA_032467955.1. NCBI lineage: Eukaryota > Metazoa > Chordata > Lepidosauria > Squamata > Pseudoxenodontidae > Pseudoxenodon > Pseudoxenodon macrops. Next base: position 53,973 of record JANHFT010001601.1, read on the forward strand.
ATGTTCAGGGTTCACGGCGATGCAGTTCAGATTCCTTAACAATAGGAACCTACAAAAATATGGAAAATTACAGAGTTTGCGGATCCTCAGTTCCATCTCCATATATCTCTTCACAAGACCACGTTTGGATCAGATTTCATTCAGATGATATCATATCACGAAAGGGCTTCAGGCTGACTTATTTTGCGGGTATGTTTAAATTTAAAAATGGTTTGCTCAATATGTTACACATTTGTTTAGAACGTGGCCTCAGTATAGTTTCATGTGGAAAATGTAATGACTAGATTCAAACAAGTGATTTTGTTTAACTGAAGTTTATCAAAGCACACAACATACAAATTCATAAATTGTGATTTACAAACAAAAATGGCTCAGTTAACATGAATGGCTAAGTCCAAACCCAATGAATTTCATTATAATTGGCTTTAGTCTATACATAAGCCTTCTTTATGATAGAAACCTATAATTTTTCTAGTGTTTAAAGTGTAAAAACTGCTAACTGGTAATTTTTTAATATATATATATTTTAATTTTAGAAACAATTGAGAATTGTTAGGCATTTTTGATTAATTTAAATATGTTACTAGTTGATCTACAGTTTAGGAAGAGTACCTAATCTTGGCAATAATGTGAAAATATTACCTGAAAAATACTTACTGCCTTTCTGAAACAGACAAAGTTGCACACAAAATAAAGTAACTGAACGTACGTTATATATCAGTAGCCAACATTATCAAATTGCTCAAGGTGATAGAATCTAATCCAATCATAGCTTTATTAATTATGAATATTTTATTTCTTGTGCCTTTATGTCAATTTCTACTCTTGATAGGTGCCTCAACTAGTCCTTGCAATTTTATTGCCAAGGTTTAAAAATTGATTTGCAACTGCCTCCTTTCTAGGGCTGAGAGAGAGTGACTGGCCCAACGTATTCAAGATAGCTTTTTGTCTAAGACAGGACCAGAAGTGAACGTTTCCTGGTTTCTAGTCTGATTCCTTAACCAAACAGACTCTTAATTATGTCAAAATTAAGTTACAGGACTGTTTACATATGAACATGAACAAAGTATTTAGACACAAAAGTGTTTTTTTTTCTTCATTTTGAGATCTCCTCTGAATGTGTAAGGAGCCTTAGAATCATCTTGGAGAATCTGTTAGGAAGCAGCAAGTGCTAAAGCATACATTAAGCAGTCGAGGGGAAGAGTAGAGCATTTGAGACACAGAAAGCCCAACATGCATACTTGCTAGATTCTGTTCTATAAAGTTTACACTCAATACAGTGCAATTCTACTCTTCAAGTAGAGTCAGTTTCCTGATCGGATGTACCTCGTAGAGCTGACAGTCAATGCTAGTTTCTAACCCCTCCATCTGGCCAAGAGTCATGAAAAGGATTCTGATTCTTGATTTTGTTACGTCATGAGCGAAGAGTTTAGGGGAATTAGTTTAGGGGTTATTTTAGGATGGGCATCCAAACCTCAGATATTTACAGAAATATAATTAAGCTGAAAGAAAACTAAGTCTTTTTACTCCAGTTTCTTTTTCCTACAGTTTACCTCACAGATAGATGAGGCTAATGTAAAATTAGAAAGTGGTAGAAAGTGCTTAAATAATTAAACATTTCTTAAATATATCGGTTTCAGGGAAATCCAGCGAATTGCGTTGCGACTGTAACCAGTTCCACTGTGCTAATGGGAAATGTGTTCCAGAATCTTGGAAGTGTAATGACATGGATGAGTGTGGAGATAATTCTGATGAAGAGATCTGTCCCAAGGCTAGTCCTCCAACTGCTGCTCCCTTCCCGCCATGTGCATTCAATCAGTTCCAGTGTCTCTCACGTTTCAATGTTTATACTTGCATTCCAGAATCTTCAAGATGTGACGGAAACCTTGACTGTCTTGACTTAGGAGATGAAATAGACTGTGGCATGCCAAGCTGTGGGCAGTTACTAAAATATTTTTATGGTACTTTCAATTCTCCTAATTATCCAGACTTTTATCCACCAGGGAGCAATTGCACTTGGCTGATAGATACAGGAGATCACCGCAAAGTTATTTTGCGTTTCACTGACTTTAAACTTGACGGTACCGGTTATGGGGATTATGTCAAAATATACGATGGACTAGAAGAAAATCCACATAAGCTCTTGCGTGTTTTAACTGCCTTTGACTCTCATGCACCTCTTACAGTTGTTTCATCTTCTGGTCAAATCAGAGTGCATTTCTGTGCTGACAAAGTAAATGCCGCAAGAGGGTTTAATGCTACCTATCAAGTAGACGGTTTTTGTCTGCCATGGGAAATTCCCTGTGGTGGAAACTGGGGGTGTTACACCGAGCAGCAGCGTTGTGATGGCTACTGGCATTGCCCAAATGGAAGGGATGAAACCAACTGCACCATGTGTCAGAAGGAAGAATTCCCCTGCTCCCGGAATGGTGTCTGTTACCCACGCTCTGATCGCTGCAACTACCAGAATCACTGTCCCAATGGTTCCGATGAAAAGAATTGCTTCTTTTGCCAGCCAGGGAACTTCCACTGCAAAAATAATCGCTGTGTGTTTGAAAGCTGGGTGTGTGATTCTCAAGATGACTGTGGTGATGGTAGTGACGAAGAGAACTGTCCGGTGATTGTACCAACCAGAGTCATTACAGCCGCTGTCATTGGAAGCCTTATCTGTGGGTTGCTTCTTGTCATTGCCCTGGGATGTACTTGTAAACTGTATTCATTAAGAATGTTTGAACGAAGGTAAGCAATCTGTTTAAAGCTTAAACTGCTAGTTTGTTTTTCTTTGTCTATTTGTACAAAATATTGTACAGGCAGTCCTTGACTTAGGAATCATTCATTTAGTGACCATTCAAAATTGCAGTCGCACAGAAAAAGTGACTCATGACCATTTTTCACACTTATGACTATTGCAGCATCCCCGTGGTCATGTGATCAACGTTCGGATTCTTGGCAAGTGGGTCATGTTTATGATGCTTGCAATGTCTTGAGATCATGGATCACCTTTTGTGGCCTGACAAAGTCAGTGGGGAAGCCAGATTCACTTAACCACCCGTGTGACTAACTTAAGGACTGCAGTGATTCACTTAACAACTGTGGCAAGAAAGGACATAAAATGGGGCAAAGCTCACTTAAAGCTGTCTTGCGTTAAGACTCAATTGTGGTTGTAAGTTGAGGCCTACCTGTAGAGCAGGGGTGTCAAACTCAAGGCCCGATCCTGCCTGTGGGGTACTTAGATTTGGCCCATAGGGCTGCCCTGGAAACAGCAAAGGACCGGCCTGCAGTGCTTCTGCCAATGAAAACTCGCTTCCGAGCTCCACTTTCAGCGGCCACAGCCTCCTGCAATCCTCTGCCAGTAAAATAGAGGTCAGGAGGGCTGTGTGCTCCATTTCACTGGCAGAGGGTTGCAGGAAGCCGTGGCAGCTGAAAACGGAGTCCAGGAGCCTGTTTTCACTGGCAGAGAACTCGGGCCACCACAGGTGCCGCCGACAGAAGTGACATCGAGCTGGCCATGCCAACCCTGGCCACGCCTACCCCAGTCCCCAGGGTTAAACAGAACCCTGATGCGGCCCTCAATGAAATCAAGTTTGACACCCTGCTGTAGAGTATACACAGATTAGCTTTTGTCACTGATGAATTCTGCATGTTATTTGTTACAGAAAAGGTTTTTAAAAAAGGTTGACTGCTTAAAATCCAGTGTGCAAATTATGTCTTAGATTAAAAGAGGACAGGTCTCTATCCTTGGCAGTTGCAGTCTTAAGAGTAGCACAAAGGTACTGTATAGCACAAAATGTGGATGCTGTTATATATATATTGAAACAAGTGGGTTGGACTCCATATAGCATCTTTGTATTTTTGGACAGGTCATTTGAGACGCAGCTGTCAAGGGTTGAGGCAGAGTTATTGAGAAGAGAAGCCCCTCCTTCTTATGGACAGTTGATCGCACAAGGACTAATTCCACCCGTTGAAGATTTCCCAGTTTGTTCACCAAATCAGGTAAGAACTTCTATGGTAACTATAAATTGGCTGCTCTGGAAAATCATATACTACTTTGTTTAGTTCAGCTCCTTACTACAACAGGGTTCTCTGGACTCAGATTAGCAATAGCACTTAGATTTACATACCGCTTCATAGTGCTTTTATAGCCCCCTCTAAGCGGTTTACAGAGTCAGTATATTGCTCCCAACAATCTGGGTCCTCATTTTACTTCACCTCGGAAGGATGGAAGGCTGAGTCAACCTTGAGGCGATGAGATTTGAACTGTTGAACTGCAGTTAGCAATCAGCTGAAGTAGCCTGCACTCTAACCACTGCACCACCTTTATTTACATTGTCACATTTCTGGGTTCCTACCGATTCTATCCATTTCTATAGAACCGGTAGTAACTTGCCGATGACATTACGGAGCCGGTCCCATCGGTATCTCCATGGGCGCTGCCATCTTGGATTTTGCTTCTGCGCATGCGGCAAAGCTACTTTTTTACTTCTGCACATACGCAGAAGCTAGTTTTTGATTGCTCTGTGCGCGCGCAACGCAACCCTGAACAAACCGGCAGCAAAAGTATCCGGAACCCACCCCTGCCTTGGAATATTGATGGGCCTGTCTCAAGGCTCTTATGAGTTCTACTTTGTATCTTGGAGGCTTCCTTCAAGGTCCACAGTAGGGTTCTAAGAGTCCCACTCTATTATTTGGCCATGCCTCACTCATACACATCCTTTGTTTTTTCAAGTAGATGATATGTAGCAATGCAGGAAACAATCTGGATTGGGTTTCAAGCTGCTTATGAAACTAAAATTAATGCCGCATGAAGTCCACTCTAGACTGTTTGCTAGTAACAAGTAGGGGGAATGTACTTTTGAAAGACTATACTTAGACAAAATAGAAGTTCAAGCTTCAGCATGATTTTAATACTTTTACTTTTAAGACATTTTTAGCAAAAGCAGGCTTCTTGGCTGCCTCATCTCTCTTCTGCTCAGATTCAGTAGTAAGTTATTAGTTAGCAGAAAGTGACTTGCAGAAAAAATAAAATGAAACCAATATTGCATTCATGTTTAGCTTTTTATAGCACTAGGTTTACCTATGTTTGTTTTTCAGGCCTCGGTCTTAGAAAATTTGAGACTGGCAGTGAGATCTCAGCTTGGATTTACATCTATTAGATTTCCAATTGCTGGCCGGTCAAGCAATATTTGGAACCGAATCTTTAATTTTGCAAGATCCCGTCATTCTGCATCCATGTCATTGGTGTCATCAGATGGAGATGATCTTACCAGCCAGAACAGTAACAGAGAAACGGAAAGAAATAGTTCACACCGAAGTCTCTTTTCAGTGGAATCTGATGATACTGACACAGAAACTGAACGAAGAGACGCAACAGGTGCAGTTGGTGGTGTTGCTGCTACATTGCCTCAAAAGGTCCCTCCTGCAACTGCTGTGGAAGCAACTGTTTTCTGTGGAACTTCCTCAACCCAGAATACTAGCAGTAGTACAGACAGTGGAAGAGAACCAGCAAGCATGGAACCTCCGAGTTCTAGTCCAGGACGCCATCAGTTTTCTAGTGCGTTAAGTCGAATGACTCAAGGGTTACGTTGGGTACGCTTCACCTTAGGAAGATCAAGTCCAGTTAATCAGAACCAAAGCCCTTTGAGACAGCTTGATAATGGAGTAGGTGGAGGAAGAGATGAAGATGACGACGTTGAAATGCTAATTCCAGTTTCTGATGTAGCATCAGACTGTGATGTGAATGATTGTTCACAACCTCTGCTCGATCTCACTTCAGATCAAGGACAAGGGCCTAGACAGCCATACAGTGCAACACCTAATGGAGTACAGCCCTCCAATCGAGATGGCCCCTGTGAGCACTGTGGAATAGTACACACTGCTCAGATACCTGACTCGTGCTTAGAAGCTATGTTGAAAAACGAAACTAGCGATGATGAGGCTTTGTTACTCTGCTAAAGTATTAATTGGATGCGTGGAAATGTCTGCAAGTTGGAGCAATATGGTGATTGGTTTTTGTACTTCATCCCTAAGAAAAAAAATAGATAATTTTGTTTCAAAAAAGAATCCAGGGCAACTCACGTGACTTCCAAATCTGATTGTGCATGACTGAATGAATCTGTTGCAACGAAGAAAGATTGTTACTGGTCTACATACATAATGTATGTTTGTTGCTATGGTGGTTGTTTTGTTGTTGCTGTCGTTACTATTACCCTTTAAGGGTCCTTTTCTTGAGAGCTTTTCCTAGTACTGCTTTTTCTACTAGACTCCTTAAAGCCTGCGCAAGGAGTTGACGGAGAGTAGGTTGCCTCTGTAATTTATGAAAACACGTTACCAATGGGTGAACTTGGTGGAATTTTGCAGCATGCAAGTTTCTGGCATACCTGTATGTGTGCATTTTCAGTGTTGTAAAGGCATGCATCTATCACCCGTTCCTTACTCATGCTTTCTGGAAGAAAGAAAGAATAGCGCTATCTAGGAAGTGGGTCCTTGGTTTCAGATAGTTTTAACATTGTGTAATTTACAGCAGGAACATGGCTGCTCATCCACACTTTTGGCTGCCTACCATTCACCCCCATTTGTCAGATTGTTTTGTACGTAATATTTATTTCATGTTAAAATCAAATCCAGCGTAAATTGCCAATATAATTTAATAACAATGTACTAAAATGCTAATTATTGCTGAAAGTATTCTTATTTTTCTCCTCTTGTTGTTTATATTGTCAAATGACTGAATGTTCTCTTGTCAATTTTTTTTTCTTTCCAAAGGATGGATTTTTTCCCCCCAGTACACACACTGTATTTGTTTTTTCTTTTTCTTGTAAATGTTGAAATGGCAGAAACTGATGGCAAAAAAAATGTTTTGTAGCTTTTATAACATTAACTTCAATACATTGGTCTAGAATGGTACAACCAAATAAGGTGTAAAAATTCAAAGAAATTTTTCATCTATCTTTGTAGATAGATACTGAAAGCAGATAAATATGCATTTGATTCTTGTATATAATGTGTTTTTTAAGAAGATGAAATAGGTACACATAACTTTAGAAAATTGCAATGGATCTTTCCCTAACAGAGTTTAAATTTGTTCAGTCTAAAGGGATTTGCACTAAACCTATATTAAGGTATTTAAAGAATTAGTGCACATGCACTATAACTTTAAATATTAGTCTCTAATGCAACAATGAATATATACTTCCATAGCTCTGTTCTTGCGTTCTAACTTTCTTTGGTTTATTGATACAATTGAATTTGCTTTACTAACTTCCTATTTATTCACTGTATTTAAAAAATTAGTTTACGTAGTATCAGTTCTCGCTTTAAAACAACAAAAACGTCTAGGTTTTATTTTATTACATCCCGTTGTTAGTGAAAAATATATCAGCAATAGAAAAAAAAAATGTTTCCAGTTTAATGGCCAGCTGGTGGTTGCTACTTCTTGATACCAAGAAATGAATTTTTGAGAAGAAAAGGTTGTGAATTGCTGTTATATTTATATTTGGGCAGTCTAAGTAGGCTTAATGATTTATTATGAAAAATGTATTTGTGTATGATTGTGTCCTATTTATTAAATTTTACATACATTGCTGAATGTCATTTTAAAGCATGTTTAAAGACTTGTGGAATTCTTGTTATGCTATCAAAAAAAACCTCATGTTTTAAGATATATCACATTAAATAAACTTGTCATGTATTGCGTGACCCAGTTCCAAACAGGCCGCAACCCGATAGTGGACTGTGGCCCAGAGGTTGGGGACCCTGACATAAAGTACTCAGTATGCTTCATATTTGGGGGCGGAGAGTGGATTCTTGAATTAAATTCAAGATTTCTAATTGCAAAATTGGCTGCTAAATTTCAAGTATTATTTAAGCTTCGAAGCTAAATATCAGGTCATTTTTCTTTAAACCTGTTAGAATTAGGCTAAAATAACTTAGAAAGATACAAACCTATTGCAAAAGTTTAATGGCTAGAATTAAACATTTCATTCTCAGTGATTTCAAGAAAATAATGAAATTATTGTTTGACTAGATTATGACTTTTGTTTCTAAGAATAAAACATTTGTTTTATCCTGCATTGGAAACAATTAAGTTATTCAGTATATTCCTATACATGGAAGTCCCTTCCTATTTTATTGTTTGTTTGTTTAAGCAGCTTCATAATAAGTAGTCATGCATAAGATTGCAACTTTAGATGCAATCACACATTCTAGATGTGGAAAAATAATTTTACAGCCAATTTTATGGGAAAAGACGTAAGCCAATGGATCTCCATCCTCCAATAGACCAGTAAAGACTCAGATTAATCTGATTTTATAATATCAGATCCATCTCATTTCCACTTTTCTCTTTCATTAACTTGCCTCTTTAAGTATAAAAACATACCTTACAGGCCTCTTTTTTCTTCTGTCGTTAGGCTTCCCCCCCCCTAACTTGCTAATAAAACATTTCCTGAAAGACTTAGCATGCCTCTCTATCATCCCATGTGTCTACCAATTCTGGCCTGGAGCTTCTTTCTTGCTCTATTTTAATGTTGAAATTCTTTGAGTTTGTGGCTGCCATCCCAAACTCTTTCCCAATGGAAATGCAATTTTTGTTCTAACTTTGGTTAGTTGAGCTGGAGAACTCTGCTCAATACAAAGTTCTTAAATCTAAAGATTTACTTCCTTCCAAGGTTGAACTTTACCTTCCCTGTGAATTATGACCTATTTCCTGTCTTTTACCAACTCAACACCAATGGAAACATTGCTTTGTCCCTGGATATCTTATTAAATTCCTGTCTTTTATGGTATCATTTTGCCAGGACTATATTTTGCTACTCATCAGTGTGTGTTATTCACAGAGGTGATTAAAAAAAATCCAAAGAAATATTAGAGGGTCTCCTTTAACAACCTCCCCACATGTATAGACAACATTCTACACTTAATCAAAGAAGTGAGGTAATGAACTGCATTTCCTGGGCCTTTGAATGTTTTATCTGTGCATTCACATGACCTATAATTCCAACGCACTTAGTCTCAGAACTCCATGGCTTCTTCAAATCTGCTATGTTTATCTTAAAACTGAGCATTTAGCAGAAGTTGACTATAATTTTATGGTATGTTTGGAGGACTGGCCTCCTGCCGCATAGTTCTGTAAGGTTTCAAATGGGCCTTTGTATAAATGCATCATCTGTGAGCATGAGATGACCACTTGAAGAACTAATTAGGTAAGAACCAGTTCTTGTCTTGATGATGCAGCACATGTGTATGAAATTGTATGTTGACTCTTTTATAGCCTTATAGCACTTTAGGAGAGAACATCTATATGGATGGACCCTTCACCCACTTCTACCATGCTATGTTCAAAGTGGCTGGGGTGTTAGAATCATTATTCATGTGCTTAACTGCAAACTTCTCCATAAGAGTCCACAAGATATCCAGTTGGGTCTAGTGATTAAGACACCATGCAAGAAGTCATAAATTCTAGTTCCATCTTAAGCATGAAAACTGGTTGGGCGATCTTGGGCCAGTCTTTCTCTCAACCCAGCTAATCTCACAGGATGGTTGCTGTGGGGGAAATATGAGGATGAAGGAGTATTAGGTATATTCACCTCCTTTCGTTATTTATAAACAGATGCAGGAAATAAATTACTAATATACATGTAGAGTAGCTTGAAGAACCTATTTTTCTATACATAATGTAATTGAAAGGGAAAATTGATTTGTCAAAAGCAGACCTTCTATGTGTACTAAAGAAATGGGAAAGAATAGAAATAAATTTTCCTGCAAAGAAATTGACAATTTTTTTCAGAAAGAGCAAAGTACTTTTCAGTCAAAGATAAGGTTTGACAAACTAGCTGCAATCTTTTGGATGACCTTAGTAGCCCAGCGATGTGAAGAAAGAGGGGGAAAATCTGATTGCAGAGATGGAGGCAACTTGCCATAAATGCTTTGATGGCAATTATATTCCAGGGAGAGAGAGACAGAAGTACTACCATACTTTTATTACTATTACAGATTATGTATTACATAATATTACAGAAATTGCTGTATTACGCAGGTCTGTAAGAAACTGAACATTTGGGAAATGTACTGTTAACTCAGAATTTTTGAACTGATTCCAACCGTTTAGTGCAGCAAAAACAAATTTTATTATTTATTTGTGTATTCAATTTATATGCCTTCTGTTGTATTTAATTTGTTTACAGTTGGCAAGGAAAAGTCACCCTTCCAAAAACATATGAAGAGATAGGCCTTCCTACCACCACAACAAAATAGTTAAGAGATTTCTGTATTTTTATCTGGTAGATAATAGGCCATCCTCAGCTGATACAGCAAAAGTTGGTATTTATTTAGTACAGCAGTCTCCAACCTTGGCAACTTTAAGCCTAGCGGACTTCAACTCCTGGCTGGGGAATTCTGGCTTTAAGTCCGCCAGGCTTAAAGTTGCCAAGGTTGGAGAGCCCCGATTTAAGTTGTGATTACCTGTAGAAAAACCAAATTCAAATTGTTGGCCATTTCTGTAATGATACCATGTAGGTAGTCCTCAACTTACAACTATTTGTTTAACGACCATTCAAAGTTACAGGGTCATTGAAAAAAGCGACTTACAACCAGTCCTCACACTTACGACCCTCACATAGTCTCTTGATCAAAATTTGTGGTGCTTGACAACTAGCATGTATTTGTGACTGTTGCAGTGTCCTGAGGGTCATTGGATTTCCTTTTGCAACCTTCCCAGCTTGCTTGAAACAAGCATAGTCAATGGGGGAAGCCACATTCGTTTAACCACCATATAATTCATTTAACAACTATGGTTGATTTGGTTGACAAACATGAAAAAAAAAAAGGTAAAATTGGGCACGACTCATTTAACCACCACTTTGCTTAGTAAGAAGTTTTGGTTCAAATTGTCATAAGTTGAGAACTACCTGTAATTCTATTTATTAATTAAAACATTTTGGCCATTGTAAAATAACCATAGGATAGTCGTGGCCCACACATATTATAAAATTACATTAAGTAATTTAAGTTAAGAAAGGCAAAAGAGCATCAATGAAGGCGGAGAAGAC